>BQNB010123258.1:3130-17461 GCA_026074375.1 Tanacetum coccineum
GAAAAACATGAGGAACTTCGTTAGTTAACGAATTAACATAACGAATAAGGGAAGGAGTGCTTGCACGTGAGGTTCCTTTGTCATTTCCATCATCATCATCGTTAAGATGAGAGGAGGATGGTTGATCAAAGGCGGAGGAAGAAGAAGTGGAGTGATGACCTCTTCTCATGCCAAAATCCTTTCTAGTCTTTTACTTTTTTTGAGCGCCAAGAGGATCCATGACATGATCGTACAAGACATATGACTCAAAACAACTCAGGATTTTCATTCATGATGAATTTAAACAAACAGGTTAATAGCACACCATAGGGTAGAATTAACCTAGATTGCTTAGTGACCCACTCTATTTGTTTCGCCATGTAATAGGCGAGATTGAATTTCTTGGAGTTTTCAACATAATAAAGCATGTAGCAAAGACATGCGAGAACATGGTCCCGATTACCCCCAAACAAAAGACATTTTCTTGAATAATTTCTTCTAGAGGTTTCGAAGTTAACATAATTTCACGAGTGAGAATTTGATAATCTTAAACCTTAATTTCTTCTTTATGATGGATGCGAGTGACTTGACCTTCTCGGTCTTCTCGAATATACGGGATGATGTCATAGGGAGAAGGGGGTTGGTTTGATATGAACCTTCAGAAAGGACACCATATGCCAACTCATCAAGTGACCATTTGTCAGTAAAGACACACGCACCCTTACACGGTACGTCAAGAATTTGAGCAAATTCTTCAAGAGAGTAAGAAAAGAATTGGTTTTGAATTACAAATTCGACAAACATTTAACCTTCGTCAGAATAATTGATTTGATACTGACTATAAAATTCAATTATGAAACGAGGACAAATTTGTTCATTTATTTCAAGGAGACACTCGAACTCAACAAAATGAAAAAAGACCGAACATAGTTTAGATCCGCAAAGTTATCAAAAACCACCCGACGCTCATGGATGTAGCGACGTTTAAGGTTTCTTACTTTTTCTTTTATGGGTGTACGAAATTCATGTGAAATTATTGAGATGTAGTGTCTCGTATTTTTGTAGTCTTGAGATGATTTGCGAGGCATGATTACATAGAAAGAAGTTATTTGAGGTTATATTTTATTGTCATTTACATGTGATATTGTATGGCCATTACTTCTAGTGTGTGCTTAAATGTGACAAATGTGGAGTAACGATTAACTCGACCTAGAAATAAAATCCTAAGAGTTAACCTAAATGCTCCTTAATTTGATTTTGCTCATCCAAACGAGTCGAAAAAATACATATGAATTATGTATCTCGAAATTTGTTCATGAGATCATTATGCATGTGTTTGAAAATGTTTTTAGGTTGTATTAACGATGCATAACAACAATTTTATTATGTTCCTAACATGAGTGATTTGAAAATTAAATTGGGGGTTTTTGTTCAAAATCAATTTTTTGACAAACTCACAAATGTATGCAAATCCTATGTCTACAGGAAGCATATTAGTTATATATTGTATCCTAGTAGTCTTAATTTTACAAAATTAAAAGAAAATAGAAAATCCCTAATTTCTATTTTTGTGTTCATCCATAGTTTACAGGTTCGTTTGCGTTTAAAAATATTTCTTTCAAAATATTTAGATTCGAGTTGTATGTTTAACCAATCAACAACATGAGCCAACAATATAACAATCTAAACTAAGACTAAATAACAATGATAATAATATTGAAGAGATAAGGAAAGGAACAATCAAACCAAAGCGCCAAGATTTTATAGTGGTCCGGCTACGAAGTACCTCTTCGCCCTACTCCACTCCCCGAGTATCCTACTCGAGATTTCACTTTTTCAACAAGCTCCCTTTAGGGGGAGAAAATTGTTTACACGTCGCTTACGTTATTTTCTGACAATAAGCTAAATGTCAAGTCCAAATCTTAGCTAGAACCAATCTACCACTTCACAAGATATACACAATTACAAGATCTACACAATCGGATCTACACACAATCTGAATCACACAAATACACAAGATAGATACAATGGAGATTTGGTACTTAGAAGAAGAGATGAGAGATCACTAAACAACACTTCGTTTCTTGGCGAATACGAGTGTTATTCTCTTGCACTTGATAGAGAGGAGAGATGAGATGAGAAAGATAAGATTAGATCACTTGAAACAAGATCAAGAAATGTTAGTGATCAAGATATTTAGTGAGAGAAATAATGTTTTTAGAGAGAGAAAGAAGTGTGAGTAAATTCGTGCAAAGAGGTCTGATTTTCTGCCAGCAATAGTGCAGTATTTATAGACAGGAGAACCCAACGGTCACTGGGGGCGGTCCCGACGGTCCCAGATATATCTGGGGGCTGCCAGGCCTATAAGAGGGCCGCCCAGTAGACTACGCTCCTATTTTTGTCTTTTTGTTGGGAAGGTTGTATCTGCTATGGAACCTTTCATTTTGGGGGGAAAATTTGAAGTTCAAATTTTAAGTTTTTAATAAAACTTTTCTTTTAATTAGAAAATATTTTGTATAAGTATTTTTGTGAAAATACTTTTGTAAAATAAAAGTGAGATTTAAGAGAAAAATATTTTCTTGATCACTAATCATGCTTAATGATTTTGTTTGTCCATACCTTAAGTGATCACTAATCTTAGAAATAAAATTTCACACTTAATAATTTGTGAACGTTTATTTTTATCATAAATGTTTTTACATTTTGTTATTATCAAAACAATGAGAGGACGAAAAATATATATAACGTTTTTAGACATTATTTGTATTAACATGTCCAATTTACGTTTTGATGTTATGACCTATTTCGGGTCCGATTCAGGAAAAACTTATTTAAGAAAATTTCTAGAACGAGAATTTTTCTTGAATCCTTATAACGAAGGAGTTACGCCTTTGTAAAAACTGACTAAAATTTTGGAATTTTATAAACTTTTTGCATAAATAAGTGATCTGTTTGGAGTTTAAAATGAGGTTTTTTGGTGTTTTCAAGTCCGAATGTGCTACAAAATCCTTAACAAATATTATAGTATCACTTGTATATCTTATATGTGTGTCGGAAACTTCCAAAATATATTTTTGTAAGCGAGATACGATTATTAAAATGGATAACTTAAAAATAATAATAGCGAACATAATGATGAATAATAATAGATAACTAGGCTTGGTGGGATATTTGGCGTATTTTAGACAAGATATGAACTAATCAGAACTGTTTAGAAAATGGATAATGTGCGGGTTATTCCAAGGACTTATAAAATAATAACGCATGTTTTAACGTTGAAACTTGATAAAACTAGACGACTTTGAGTTTTATGAGATCACATTTGACTTACATACAAAATAAAAATATGTCCGAGTGATGAGAACCTTATAAAAATAGCATATGCATCTTTCACTATTGATAACTAGCACTTGTAACACTATATTCTAACTAGGCCGCGTTAGGACATTCAAGCTCATCTTTTACTTGTTGATTTATTTCTATTCACCGCTTCGCTTAAGATGAGTCTTCGTAGCCCCTCTTTTACTTATATTTTTCTAGGAGGAAAATGATACTCAAATGTTATTTTAATTATTTTTAAGTTATGATAAACTTTTCTTTTGGACATCATGTGAGTTATATTGAAATATGTATGAATTGTACCTAAATTGTGGAAGTAAATTATTTCGGGAAGAGACACCCATTTTATCCGGGTAGGGCGCCAATATACCTTTGGGAGGATACAACTACGTTTTTGAGTTTTATTATGTGATTCTTATTATGTGATTGTTATTATGTGATTGTCATTATGTGATTGTCATTATGTGAATTATGGTTATGTGAATTGTTATTGGGTGATGATACAGACAGCCATATATGCATATCTTCTCGCTCTTATCCTACTTAAACTATATAAACAACAAGTGGGTCTTTTACTTAAACCTACGAGCTCACCAACATTATGTTGACCTTTTTGAGGGTTCATTTTCAGGTAACCAAGTTATTATTCCTAAGGAGGAGTAGCGACCCCCCCTGCATTGCTTAGAGAGAGACTTAGGGCGTAACCCCATGGGTCACTTATCCCCTTGTTCCTGCATCTCTATCTTTATGTTTAGGATGTTTACTTGACTTTATTCGTACTTGTCCTGGGTTGTGGGATTTATTTTACTATGTTGTTGTGGTATTGACTATCCACGATAGAAGTCTCCAATTGTGTTGGGAGTCGTCATGACACATTTATGTTAATCTTTTATTTAGTGATTCTCTGTTGTCTTATATCAATGTGTTATGACGATCCTATCTATTACACATTGTGTTTTGATGAGGTGTCATTTTATACACTTTTTCGGGGTCGTTTAACCCTCCAAATCGTGCATTTATGCCCAAAATAGGTACTTAATCATTCCTTTTTAGGTATTCAGCATTTGAAAGGCATTTGGAGGAAATAAACGTGACTTGAGCTCATTCAGAGAAGAAACAAACAAGACTACGGACCTACACCAACATCTCTCAAGAATTTCTACTCAGAGGCTGGAGGCAGCGTCACAAATAACACGTGACGCCGTCATAAATCCCACCATGACAGGGTCACAAGATTTCATGACGGCGTTAGCTCGCACGACCCAACCCAATATCTTGAATATTCTACTCATGACGGCGTCACAATTAAAATGTGACGCCGTCACATCGATTTTCCTATATATACAAATCCGTTTTTAGGGTTTTAAGTGTGTAACTTTAGAGTAAAAGATAGGGATGAACCCTAGTTCATTTAGCAGCTGTTAGGAATGATTTTAGGGCCTCAACACCAAATTGTACTTCCTTCAATTCATGTTTTAATCAAGTAAGACTATCTTAATCATTCAATATGTCTTGTTGTGTGATTCTTATTTATTTGTTCCTTACTTATCTATACCATTCCTTGGCTAAACCTTAAATTATAATTTATTTATATTGTTATGGAAACCCTAGTATGGTAATCTAGTGGTGTTTGCAATCTTGTATGACTTATAGCATGGTTCGTCCTTAGAAAAACCAGCTTTAAATCTATATCCTGTTGTTGATATGTCTAGGAAAACATGATTGTGTAGAAAGGAATCACCATCGGAACAGTCTTCATACTTTACCTTTGCCCCTTATTATGGTTTGATTCACTTTTAATATATTTCAAATGCATTTAAATATACCTCTTAGAGGGCCTTGTAATAGTCTTTCATTACTACCTTACTTGTTGCGTCTGAGCCTTAACGAAATATTAAAATAGACTCCAGGGTTCGTGTAATTCCATCTACCTTAGGAAATAAATACAATAAGACTCATCACAATGGTGACACAGCAACACCTAGGAAGAAGCAATCAAGGGATTAATCATGATTAAATAAACACAATAATAAACACAATCTTTTATTATATTGTTATCACTAGTAGCGTAGTTTATTTAGTTTAATAACTAAAACCAACCAACCTCTCAAATATATTATTTACTTGCTTTCCTATAAATACAAAAATAATCTTCTCTCAACCCTTAGAATTCTGTTAGACTTTGATCAAGCCTTCCCAATTTATTTCCCAAGTGAACGATAACAACCCCCTGAGTCTTGCCTATACTACTACTACAACGATTAGGTGCTCTGCCTAGGGAGTTGTAAAACTTCGTGTAGAAGTCCTACGACGACCGCATCATGTTTTTGCCTTAGACGGGGTGTGACATCACTCCCTTTCACCTTTCACGTCACCATCTCTCGCATTTCATACCTATTTTTTTATTTAAATACTTTTATTCATAAACTAAAAACGTAAATATTAACGTAAACATATAAAATTTAAAAAGATAAAACGTACGAAATCAAAAACTTTTATTCATAAATTAAAAACATTACATAGATTTTGAATATTAAAATTATTACATTTAAAACTGAAATTAAACATTACGAGACACGTGTTCGACCAAACCGGCATGAAGGTTTTGATGCGCTTGTGACGATCTGATGTACCTCGTAACTTGTCACATTTGTTCATCGAATCGTAAAGAGGTCGTCTGGTTGAGGTGCTTCCTTCAAGTACTAATTGGGAGATATCACATTTCCTTTGTATTTTCGAATAATATTATGTAATATGATGCATGTATACATCATATTTATTATCATTTATTTTTTCATCGCTCGTGTGGGATTGGCTAGTATAGCCAATTTCTTCTTCAGAACACCAAACGTTCATTCCACATCTTTCCTTGCTGATTTTTGCATTTGCTTATACCTAATTTGCTTGTAGTCATCATTAGATGGTTCTGAAATCATCTTTACAAGTGTCGCCCAAATTCTAGATATATTCCGTCAACAAGATAATATCTTCATGGTAAGTTACATCGTTAGCCACAAAAGGAATCTCTAGTTCTCGTCCGGTTTTAAGATCGTTAAATTAAGGAGATTGATGTAAAACGTTGATGTCATTGTTCGATCCAACAACACCAAAGAATGCATACCATATCCATAAGTCTTGTAACACAACAACTTCCAACAAAATGAACGGATTCGAACCATGATCACGTCTAACATTTTGCGCTTTGCATGCGTACGAACAATAAAACCACTCCCAATCCTTACAATTAAGGCTTCCTAACATCCCTGAAAACCCGTTCTTTTCTTCATGATACGGATAAAGCTTGACAACATCAGTCATCGTGGGTTTCCTCAAATACTCTAGTCTAAAATTTCCATAATAGAAGTAAAAACATGATCAAGAGATAGTCGAGAAGTTCTGTCACTCATTTGTAGATATTCATCTAGAAAATCATGAAAAATATCGTATGCCAATTGACGAATTGTAGAGGTGCACTTTAGCAACGGGGAAATGCATTCCCTTCCAGTACAGTCGATATTATCACAAAAAAATAAAGAATGACTAGTTACCTTGTGACAATCCACATTTTTAGGTTATTTTACGTCAATAAACTCAGAACTATTTACTTTGAACTTTTACGCATTTACTTTTAATTATAACCGTTAAGTTAAATCGCGTAAACTAAAAATCAATAATTAATGTAAACCGGCATTAAACAAATATAAGTTTACGTCAAATAAGTGTTATGTATAATTTTTATGAAGATAATTTATAACTTTTCATATTTTATTTTTATACTTTACGTAAAACGCTTACGATTCGCATTCTTTAGCCTTTATGCATGCATGAAAATAATTCTACCTTTCTATACTTAACCAAATACCCACAATTATACATAATACCCAAAAATTTAATTCATTCCTCCTTTAAAACATAAAAATTCCATCCCATACCATTATATACTTAACGCATTCTTTATAATTTCCTTTAACCATCAAATAACCATAAAACTCATAACCTTGTGTGTAATAGCCACCAACAAGTCACTTGTCACTTTTCTTGCTTCCATTTCACACGCCCAAACATGCTTCCTCTTAAGTCTCTTCCTAGTTTGTCCCCTAATATTAAACAATGCATACTTTCCATACTTGGTTTATCAATTTAATTGCTAGTCTTCTCTTTATAATTTACAAAGCAAAAAAAAAACCATATCTCTCTTTCTCTGTTATAAATCCAACCGGCCAAAGGTAGAACACAAGCAAATGTTTGGTTTTTGATTTTTACCAAGTATTTTCCAAGGAGTTTCAAAGGTTTAATTAGTTATCAAATAAATTTGGGCTTTGATTTATGTGCTAGATTAGTTGTTCTTACCAGTCATCTTCACTAAGGTTCCATCTATTTTTCATATGTTTTTTTATTATTCTATACATTTATATTTGAACATCTTAGTTATTATAGTTATATCACCAACTAGTTAAATTTTTATATACAGGTGTTACAAGAAAAAACAAAAAAGCAAAACATAAATATATACCTACGTGCAAAGAGTGTTAAATATAAAATTATTATTTACAATGCTTCTACACTTCGGAAATATTTCTTTTTACATGTCATAAGTTATTGTTTGATGAGTAAGCTTGTAGCTTGTTGTTAAATTAGTAGTTTAAAAAACTAGCTTCATTAGTTTTGTATTTAATTTCATGTTCTTAGAGTTTTATTTATTATTTTGGAAGTGTTGGATGGAATTTAGTTAGTTTGAATTTTGTTGATTGTGAAAGTGGATGAAGGGAATAGGTTAGAAGGTTTTTGTTGTGGAAAATGAGGTTAAATTTATAGTTTTTAAAGGTGTATAATTACACCCAAAATAGTCTGAATGAAACAGTAGGGATAAAAATATTTTAACAAGTTGAAACCATAAAAATATGTTAGTACACTTAATTACGAAGCCGTGGATGTGAAGAACTCGAAAAACAGACTAATAACGAAGGAGATACGGTCAAAACAAGTTTAGTAACGATTGCAGCAAAAACAGTTTTTACACAAAGCTGACGAATTCTGTTTTGGTGGTTTTGACTCCTTTCGGGTCCGAACCGGCTAAAGTGTATAAAAAAAAGTTTTCCGAAACGATTTTTCGCCTAAATTTGCGTCTATTCTTTTCTCGTGAAAGTCAAAAATGAGGAAGTTATAACACTTTTAAAACCGGACCTGCACGTATTATTTTTATAAAAAGCTTGTTGTTAGGATATTAAAATGGTGTTTTCGGGCATTTTTGGGTCCGTTTAAGCTATAAAAACTATAGAAAAGAATATAGTAATACTTATATAATATTTATACGGGTATTAAACTTTATAACTAATTAGATTATATATAAATATATATATATATATATATATATATATATATATATTGTCGTTGTAAAAGTAATAAAAATGAACAAGCTTGACATAAACATTACTTTAATTTATAAAACTTAAACACAAACTATTAGGTGGTGATATAACGATTTTAAATACATCGTTTCATTTTAGTCCGCTTGTGTTATTCTAAATTGACCTATAATTAAATAGGTTGCATACTGGACTTTCGTTACGATTTCCCTTGTTGATTTTCTTAAAAATCAATACCTCCACTTGAGGTAAGTTTATAGCCCCGTTTTAACTTGTTTATCACTGTTTTACAAATCTCGAGGTGAGATACATTGCTTGGTTTTTACTTATGGACGCAAACTTACTCTCTTTCAAATGATTAACAGCTAGCCTAAGTAGCAACAACCCACTATGCTCACTATCATGAACTATTAATTACTTTGTGTAAGCGCGAATGTTATAAACAGATATATTTGGGATTGACATCCCCGTCTGGGTAAGTAACGCTTACTAGTTTCGGAGGACCGAACTAACGGACGTATACCATGTCGGACTTTGGATATTTCGGGTTGAACATCTACATGGGGCAATTTCTTCGCATTAATTTTCATACATACATGTTGTAGCTTCAGTGTCATGAGCTTAGTGTAGTCGTATTACTTTTGACGAATATTGTATGTGTTACAATAGTCATACTTTATAAATCTTGTGGTCTAACCTTTTTACTTACATAAACCTATGAACTCACCAACTTTATGTTGAGATTTTAAGCATGTATTTCTTAGGTGAATTATCTGCTTGACGTAACTGATGTGCATTGGAGTCCATACTTTTCAAGAATACATTTATGGATTTCTACTCGCATACAAACTATCATTCCTTGTTGTACTATTTTAAGTCTTTCATTTTGATGTAAACTATTAGGACAAATGTTATAACTTATTTAATTCAATCAAACCAACGAGGTTACCTTTTAAACGACTTATTTAGAGGTCGTTCTCTTACATCTTGTGCTATTGTATTATGAAGTAACACTCTCAGTTACCTTTTCGCTGCGACTAATTTTGGGGGTGTTACATACCTCCTCAACTATCCAGTTGAAAAGAGGGCGAGCCATTCAAAACGTCTTTTAGAATTTTTATCCATCGTACATCAGGTTCTCACTAAAAAAGGCGGTGACTAAACGATCATGAGCACCATAACGATCTCGGTATACGGGGTTTCTCGTCGGTCGATTTGCTCATCGTCTATTCCTAATAAACGACACCGCTCTTGTAATAAAATTCACCTCCCGGCTAACAACTTCTTGTTCTTCTTCTGTGCCGGTGAATAAAAACATTTCAGAATCTATTTTGATAATGAGGAATGAAATATATGTTGTTTGAATAAAAATATGAGAAGATGTGTATAAAAATAGGGAAGTTTTGAGGTATTTATAATTAAAAAATTAGGTAGTATAATTTTTTTAATAAAAACCAACGGATAGTTTAAAGAGGAGGGCCACTTTATTTCTTCCTCGTGTATAATGACCGGCTCATCAATCTCTCTGCTTTTTCTCCTCACTAACGGGTGAGTTGCTTGTGTTGTTTTTGGAGCTCACACGTGAGGTGAGGTCTCACTAAGCCTCACTCACGTCCACTCTAGTGAGCCTTAACAGTAACATATATTATACCTTTATTATTAATAGGCAAGATTGTCATCCCGAGGAGGCTTTTAACGCCCCTACAATTTATTAATGCAATACCCGCCCGACCTGTTCTGAACCTTTTTCCTATTCACATCACAACAAAAATTAATATACGCTTGCTACTTGTCTTTCCCTTCTTCTCCCACCTCTCATACTGGATCTTAACATGTCCCATATCTCTCTTTTTCCTCAACAAATATCATTCTCACTTCTCTCTCTAGAAATTCTGACCAAGCAAGTGATGTTAATCGGATCTCCCCATCCTGGTTACACTATCAAGACATTGAAAGAACAAATTCAAAAATTGCAAGTGAGTTCAAATCTTCAGTTTTTAATTACTAGAGAAGATTTTAGTTTATGTTTAAGAAAAAAATATTTTTATGAGATTCGTTTTTTTATTAAATTTTTTGACAAACTCATATAGTTTTGGTTTATTTTCTAAACAGCTAATTTAAAGGTTTGATAGGTCGACAAGCATTCTTTACAGGTATGTTATTTATGATAATTAGTATTAATCTTTGTTTAGGATGCATTGTGTTATATGATTAGTTAATCATTGGTTTAATTTTATTTTGAGTGAATTTAATTTTAGTTGATATATAAGAGTTTTTATGGTTTCTTATGTTTCTGCTTATAGGCAAGAACTGAGATTTCTTCTATATTTTTTGTGGTGATCAAGTTTCCTCAACCAAAAAGATAAGTTTTTATTGTTGTTGTTGAATCCAGCTTTCTATTGATTATGGGTTTTACCAATATTAGATTGTAAGAAAGTAACAATTACCTATTTTTAATTCTGAATCAAAACCGTAATTATAATTATTTAAGCTTTTATGTGGTTTAATTTAGGTATAAGCTAGTTTAAGCTTTCAAAACGGATCTTGAAGGGTCTCCTTCCGAAGCTATAGATGAAAGATGCAAGGTATTCTTAAGATCTCGAGAGTATTTGGGTGTTTTGCACATGTATGGATGTCATTTGATTCGTGGCAGGGCGAGTGTTTTAAGCTTGCGGCCATGAAAATACATTGAGGGGTTTTTGGCGTGTTTATGTTTAATTGGCTCAACGAGTTTAAAATATTACATCTGCAGCCATGGCGTGGCAAATAATTACATTTACAGCCATGGCGGGGCAAATGATTAGAATTGTTGCTTATGCCTAACAATGTGTATAAACTGTGATTATTAGCCGCAGCCATGAAATTGGGTCATCTGAAGTGGCCACTATTTGCATTGTGCCTCGGCTGTAACCTCGAAAGCCTTGGGCTTGATTGTGTTTACTAAACATGGTATTTGTGGGTAAATTGTTGGGTGACAAATTTAAGGATGACGGTGTTATGTATGTGTTTTTTTGGTTATCTTGAATATGGATACATTTGAGGATGGAGGGAATAACATGTATGAACTATGAATGGTACATCTTTAGCGGGTCAGAAATAATAAATGTGTGGGTCGGGCTCGACTTGGCTTGACCTTCTGGCAAGGCAAGATTAATAAACTTGCAGCCATAACCCTGTTTTCTATGGAAACTGCAATGAAATAACACATGTATAGATGTTATTGGATTCGTGGTAGGGCGAGTGTTTTAAGCTCACAGCCATGAAAATGCATTAAGTGGTTTTTGGCATTTTGTGTTGAATTTGATCAACAGGTTGGAAGTATTACATTTGCAGCCATGGCGGGGAAAATAATTACATTTGCAGCCATGGCGAGGCAAATGACTAGATTTGTTATGTATAAACTGTGGTTATTAGCTGCAGCCATGAAATTGGGTCGTCTGAAGAGGGCACTATTTAACTATGAATGTTACATGTTTAGCGGGTCACGAACAATAAATGTGCATGTCGGGCTCAGCTTGGCTTGACCTTCTAGCGAGGCAAGCTTAATAAGCTTGCAGCCATGGCCCCGTTTTTTGTGAAAACTGCAATGAACTAAAATATGGTCTTGTTGGTGACCTGTTATTGTATTTTGTATACAATGTACTAAAATATGCGAGGTTTCGTATTTGTCTGTTTGTTATTCATCATGGTGAGTGAAATTGTAATCTTTTTTATTGGCTTTCTTGATTGAGTTGTACGTTTGATGTTGTGCAATCACTGCTAACGAGGCCGTGATGAGTTTAAATGGGTTCGGTTAAAGCTGAGATTGTCCATAACTTAGCGTGGCAACCTATTAGGTTTGCATCCATGCCGGGCGTATCCTCTTTTTCTCGATTACTACCCTATTTGAGCCTCATGCTTACCCTCTTTGTCGATTGTTAAAGACACATAAGTTGCATTCAAGTTCATGAGACGTTCCGCAGACTTGAGCTAAGTCCCGTAGAGATTGGCAACGTATTTAGGTTTTTGATTGAGATGAAAGCGTGGGAGAATTCGGCATGATGATAGTAAAACTCAGGTACCATCGCATTTTTCTTTTATATAACGACTTGCAGCCATTTTTTCGATGTGTAACTGTATATATGCGAAAAATAATTGTTTGCCTATAATTTTTATTTTGTGCAGTGATGTCTTCTCATGATTCAATGGGTTTGGTTTTCTATCAGGACTACGCATGAGATGATGAACTCAAGGTGAATGATCATTTATTTTGTATATTATTTTTCGTACTTTGAATTTTTATGCGAAAATAGAATGTTTCCCATGTGTTATGGACTAAAGGGAATTACAATTGTTTCCTATTCGTGTAACCAACGCGTGACGATATATTCAGGATGCTTCACAAAGAAGGAACACTTGCCTCAGAGAAGGTACAACCTTTCACCTTCCTCGACCCCTGATGATTTACCAAATATTAGATTTAAATCTGAAATGTGAGTTTTGTATTATCCTATAGATTGACTACATTTGACATTAAAAGCACATCAATATGCGTGTTTTTAAATTCCATTAGGAATAGGATGTAGCAACTTATTAGCCTTGGAAGATACCAATATATATTATTAAAATACGAGTAAAGTAAAAACTGTAGTTTACAACTAGCGTTTTCTTAAATATGTGTAATGTTTTATAAGATTGTTTGTAGTTAACTAAATCTTAAAAGCGGTTAGTTTATATGCATTTATCTCATGTTGCATACATCTCACGTAACCTATACTTTTGTGTTTACCTTTTAGTGCATTAAGGGGTGTTTGGATCGACTTATTCAAGACAGATTATGGGCTTATTGTTGTTAGAAACAGATTAAGCTCAATTAGTGGTGTTTAGGTTGGCTTATTTAAGGCATATAATGAATTCTTATTGAATGCTTTTTAGATAAACATAATTGTTAAGAATTATTGTAAACAGACTTAAGTCTGATAGTTATAGACTTAAGTCTGATAGTTATAGAGTTAAGTCTGGTAGACATAGTTAAGTCTGTCAGTACTAAGTTAAGTCTGGCAGTACTATAGTTAGTATTGGTCTTGTCTAGTTAAGTCTGTTTATGTAACAGAATAGTTATCTTGGAGAAATCTTAGGAAAGGATATGCATTATCCTTTCACAGAGATTTTCCTTGGTGTAAAGCCCATTAGGGTTTCCTTGGTGTATAAAAGGAACCCTATAGCATAGTGTTTTATATAGAAATCTAATAGAAATCAATAGGAAATAGCAAAGTTTTACATTGTGTTCTTCTTAGTACTTGAGTTAAGATTTTCATTAACACATAGTATTCATAGTTATTGTCTCTCATATAGTTGATTTGGATTTATTCAAGTTAGCTATTGTCTTATAAAAGGCTAAACAGATTCAAGACTTTGGACCAACAAGTGGTATCAGAGCCTTTAGAGGGACTCTGAGTAAGAAGAATCACAAGAACCACAAACAATCATTTTCAGATCTAGAAAAATGTCTCAACCTGCTAATGATGATTTCTCTCAACATCTTAGTGATGATGAAGCATCATGTACCATGAAGATGCATCAGACAATGGTACAACAACCAACAAACCAAAACAACAACAACAACAAATCATTCCTACAGCAACCACTATCTCAATATCAAACTCCC
>BQNB010123259.1:0-20130 GCA_026074375.1 Tanacetum coccineum
TATATATATATATATATATATTGCAAGCTAAGGATTTTGGTTAGATGCTAGGATTTCACTAGTTCGTTTTTGGAAAAATGGAAACGATTAAACTAAGGGATACTATTAACGTCCCAAAACTAAAACTGTCCTAAAATGAAAACTTTATATAAATAGTAAATTTTTGTAAAGAACGTCGTAACATCTTCATAAACCTAAATCGGTTAGTAAAAACACATTTTTGTTGACTAAACTAAAGCGCAAACATATATGGTTGTCTATTTCCTTATTAAACGTTGTGTACAACGTTACGTTATTATTATTTTTTTCTCGTTCTACGGCACATCTATTTATTATGTTGCGGTTAGAGCCGTTCGGTTATACTTTAATTCGCATCGTCTGCTTATGGTGTGATGAGCTTATTACATAAACAAGTTTATACTTAAACCATATGTTAACATACTTTTACATTCATTTTTCCATGATATATATAACCATATGACATAAGAATAAGTGCATAAATTCATAAACATAAGTAATAACTCATTTTACATATTAAAAAGTCCTTAGTGGTGATTATAGCCATATTTAACATATTACACATAAAATAATGATAATAAAAAGTATGAAGGAATTAGGAAGACCTTAGGGACGATGTATGAGATGAGAAATAAGTGCTAAACCCGTGTTTAGACTCAAAACCAAAGCTTACAAGCTTATAAACCCTAGATTAGGTTTGAAACCCTAATCTTCCCTTTTCTTCTTAAATCCTTGCAAATGATTATCCAATGCTTGAAAACACTTTAGTGTGCCTTAGGATTGATGTGTAAAGGGTTGTATGGATTGTATAAAAGTTTTGTATGGTTTGTTTATGGTTGTTATATCAAGCCGTGGGTCAAGGGGACAAGAAAGGAGGGAACCATGGACACTTAATGCTTATGTCTTGGTTCCTTTAAATGGGAATCATCCCATGAAGATTAGGGATGATGTTCCTAGCTTATCAAGGTTAATTTGCCAAGTGGTTCATGGTGTAAGAGTTGGTTCCCTATGGTCTTTCTTAACTTAGATATTTTTAGCAAGTTGATATCTCTTGGTCCTATCTTGAAAATTTCGGCCACATAGGCTCCCATGTGATGTTATATTGATTATTTTGGGTATTGGGTATAATCATGGGTATTCGTTTAAGCATAGTTAGGTTTTGGTGCTTCCGGGAATGCCAAAACGCGTTTTATCGCGAAACGTAAGCATTTTACGTAGCCAATAAAAATAAGATGAACAAAGTTATTAATTATCCTCATAATAATCATATAACACTTGCTTGATGTAAAAATTTAATTGTTTAATGCCCATTTACATTGAATGATCATTTTTAGCTTACGCGATTTAACGTAACGATTTCCATTAAAAACAAACGCGTACAATACTAAAAATAATTGGTGACTTTATTAACGTCTACATGTTTTCTAAACATGGGTGTTATACTAAGCAAATATGCAAGGATTAAATTTTGTAAATTTGATGATCTCCCTTAGGGGGAGATTGTTAGGAACAAGAAAAGTCTCGGTCACTTCCAATATTAAATAGTCAAAGCCTGTAGTTAGTCAATGTTTAATTCATAAGCTAATAGGGCCAAAAGGCCCATGAAAAGCCTACAAGGCAATCTATGGTCGGCCATAATATTGTATAAATACCCTCTCCATACCTTGGAGAGGGTGTTGGTTGGTTTTGTATTTTCTCATTTCACTAATGCATTTCTCTTTCTATACTTTCTCATCTCCTAAGAAAATACATCCTTCCTTCCACTTTCTCTCACTAGTTCTTGTTAATATATTCAAACGTTTACAATATTCTACATCTATTCGTCTCTTATTCCAACTCCCATTCATCCAAGCATGGAACCATACTTTTTTAGTCCTTCCATCTATTTTCATATGTTTGTCAAATGATGAATTTACTCGCGATATGAATTCAAGTGGATCTATCCCCCAGTTATCTCATTCGTCCAACATTTCTTCTTCTCCATCATACGATTCGGGATAAAATTTACAGAAAAATTTCTCAACAAGTTCTTACCAAACGGTGATTTTTCCTTCCCCTTCATTTATCCACCATTGTTTTGCCTCATCAGCTAGCGAGAGAGGAAAGATTTTCATTCGTAGTTGACGGAATCCACACAAGGAATGTAGATCGAATCAATCATTTTAAGTACCATAGCAATGTGGTTTATCACATCTTCGTCAATCCATCCATGGTATGCATTCATTTGTAATTCTTCTAAAAATTCCTTGCTGAGTTCAATGTTAATATCGTTACTGGTAATAGAAAGATGTGATTCAGTTTGAGCCTTTTTGATGTATTTTTCTAAAATCAGTTCTGTCATGACTTCTTATGGTTTCTTCTTCAGTCTACTAGCTCTGATAACTACTTCCTGTAACACATGTAAAAATATCAGCAAGATTTCACCTAAGAAAGATAGAAAACATTTTAGCACAGAAATCAAATATAAAAACTAAGGATTCTGATTTTGTTCCAGATGATCAATACGCCGTATCCAATAGAAGTCGATACGCCGTATTAATCTGTTGGGAGAATACGCTGTATTGGACAGAAAGATGGATACGCCGTATCCAATGGAAGTGGATACGCCGTATCGAGTTATCTACCAGAACAGTGTATTAAGAAAACAATTAAATTAAACACACAAATATACAAACAAACAATTAAACTAACAAATATACAAAATATACACTAATCTAATTAACACTACTCCTAAGGGTTAGATCTAATCTAATGTTAAAAACCAAAACATAAAATAAAAATCAAGATTAATTTTCACTCCCCGGCAACGGCGCCAAAAACTTGATGTGTCGTTGTGTGGTGTTTATTTAAGATAGTTCAAGTTTTAAATTTATATTTTGCCGACTTAACCAAAAACAACACTTTAACGGGCAGTGTACCCGATCGGTGGTAGATTCGTGGTAAGTAGGATGTCGAACACTTGAAGCGAGGTTAAATCTTTCAATTTATTTATATTATGGTTATCTAATCTAAGTTAATTCTAATCTAAGTCAAACCTATGTTAATCCTATGTTAGTTCTAATCCTAATTCTAACAGGTAAAAAAGGGGTTTCAGCCTGAGAGACTGGCACAAGTTTGGTTAGTGACTACAATCAATTCAAGACACTTTAACCCACGCAAGCAAATTAACAGAGAATAAAATAGCGGTCGAGCCTTATAATAGAAAACTGTATTAGCCATCATTAATCTGATTAGAATGTTGGTTTGTTTATTTAGTGCAATGATTACTTTTCTGGAAGAGGCATATCATTCTTAAACTTAAGCGGGACTTCATCCTAAGACCTAGACATATTAATTCTATCACAATTAAATCATCCACATAAAGCATCCTTATATATTGATTATAATTCATCTAGAGGACGACGCCGTATATGTCATACGAACCCTGGCTCATAGAGACTTTACCCACTTACTTCTTAACGGTAACTTGTGTTAGGTGGCAGTCCACAATCCAAACTATACCAATGATCAGACCTTATTAGTTAGTACTAAGCCACTACCTTCTATGGTACAACCAGTTCAATCAGGCAAGCATGACGTTATTAGTGATCATATTTGTTCCACCTATACGCATTACTATATGGAGAGCTATCCCGGACTCTTAGCCTACGCCCAAACAACACCGAAGTTGTAGCACTTTAAATATGTAGAACTAGACCCAGTTGAATGATAGGTCGCATACTCAAGCACGTAAACAAGTATCATGTGATAAACATAATCAATAAAGCAACGATAAATTAAGGAATCTAGATATAAACAAAACCAAACATTCAGATCTTCATAATAATGGCTAATACCCGAAGGTATTAGCCTTCAAACATCGTAATTAATACACGTTTGATATACGAACGATTAAAATAAGAAAACCTCAATACCCCGAGACGCGTATTCGGTGGTGTCGAAGATTCAAGAGTTTTACTAAGATCAAGAGGCTAATTTCTGACCATCTAGGCTCCTTTATTCGCCTCAGGTCTCCTTTGGTGGTTTAATGATTCCACCTTGCATACCTAAAACTAAGTATAAGGGGTGGTCTAAAAAATAGTGGTCTGAAAGTCAGATTCGATACGGCGTATTGAGAAGCTCAAATACCGACGTATTGGATGACTTAGGCGTGGGCCTTTAAGAATAAAATAATCCAAAAATCTTGCGTAGGAAATTTGGATACGCCTTATCTGAATTTTTTATGGATACAGGCGTATTGTACCAAACGCCATATCAGATTCCTTAGATACATACAAAAGTAATTGGGTTTTTGGATACTGAGAATTGGCTGAAAATGAGTTTATTTTTCTGATTTTTAGACTAAAGTATCGATATACGTCGTATCAAGTAGCGTTATTCCCTATCAAAGTCAGGCAATGTCCTTGAGTTCTTCAAATTCTTTAGATATGACCTGATATGTCAAAATGAGACGGCGTATCAAAGTCAAAATCATCGACTTTCTTAAACTCTTCGTTTTATGCTTCAAAACACGTCAATGTTTCTCATATTTTGCCAAAAAAAACACGAGTAATTACAGCAAATAACAATATAAACAATTAAGTACCAATTTCCATGCAATAAATTTAAATCGAAATGGGTCAATTACGTTGGGAAATAAATGATGCTATAAAATAGACCTATTTGATGTTATCAAATAATCCCCCCACTTGAATCCCTACTTGGTACCTGAAGTAGCCTTTAGAAGTTTATAAAAATGATCCCTAAGGAATAATTTACCGATAAAGCATTTATTTGATCTATTACCAATACACAACCAACACCACACTAAAAAAGGAAGACAAAAACGCTCATAGCACTCAACCTAATCAATTGGTAACATGTAACTAAATTGCACAATTGCTCGTCGTGATGAGTATTATATCATAAGCTGGCAAGGATACACATCCCCACCGCTAAAGCAAATGTAGTAAATAAGTTTTATGAAGGTAAAAAAGGGTTTTTGTTATGAAATGCTTACGATTGATCATCTACAATCTTTCACCCAAGTACCACTCCCCACACGGCAGCTGAAGCACACATGCATGGTCGTAACGACGGAATAGACATGTGTGTTCGATCACACCTCGATCGCGAAATTAACCAACGATTCGGAAGAAGAAAAATATAGGGTTGGAACCTTCTAACATTCTCCAAAATCGTAAACCAACCAGGCAGCTAGAGATGCATACATGGTCATAAGACGGAATAGACCATGCACGCTCGATCACATCCCATTCGCGTAAAACCAGCGACAAATCATTAGGTGAGAGGAAGCAATTGTTGTTAAATAAAAATCAAGAAAAAATATTTAAGACTTAAGATACAATTGCTAGACACTTTTTTCCTGGCGTTACTATGAACACATATCACAACATTTCCATGTCCTTGATCATAGATAAAAACAACAACCTAAGTTGGCGTTTCTCCGTAACGTCAACTTCCTAATCGTCCCAAAACTTTACATACTCTACAAGGTAAGTGGCGATATCTTCCACTTTGTATAATACTCTACATCTTTGATTTTTGTTGCATATAAAAAATAATCGATCTTTCATGTAATTCCTTCGGTAATGCTCTTCGCGAAACGATTATCTCAAACTTTCCTTCTTCTTTTTATGTTGCAACTGTTTCTCATTTTTTCGATTTTTTTATCTAACCTATGCCACAAATCTCTTGTGTATGTTTTCACCATCTTCCACGATCATAATAATATCTGGATAATTCCTTCAGAAATTTATCTTCGATTCTTCAGATGTCACCATTAATTATGACCGTAGCAAAATCACATGAAGCATATTGACACAAATATACATACCCATTTTGCAAGTGCAAATTGTCCAACCGCACCAAAGATAGAAAATTACACAAACTCGGTAAATACAAACTTTACACATTTAAGCAGCTAGCAACAGTAAATTAAACTATAATAACATGGAAGGTAAGGTGTAAGAGTGAAACAAGACAAATATTTGGTGGTAAATTCCTTAAGGAATAGCTCTACTTGGTTGTTCTAGTGGATTCATCACTCTAAAGTTGAGAGTGAAAAGGGTTTAAATAGGAGTTAACAAACTGTGTATAGTTTTAATTAAGCAACATGGAAAAGGCGGATTTGGGTGTAATCTTAAAAAATACCAATGATTAAACAGTTACACCCATCTAAATTCCATAGTACTGAATCAATGCTGTCTCGAGAAGCTCTACCCAAGCCTAAGCTTTCTAAAGTCTGACACATCACCGTACACACACATATTTTTTGTGGAATTTAGGGTAAACATTTAGAAACGAAAAGGCTAAATCCTCACAATATCTAACAAGGGTTATGTTTTGGGGTTAGTAATATTCAATCTTTCACAAAAGTATGCTTTGAAAAAAAAGTATATTTAAATTTGAGCATAATTTAAGCATGATATAGTGTAAAAAATTAGGTGACAATTAAACATTCTAATCCATCCTCCCACTTGAATTATACAACGTCCTCGGTTGTATACATAAAACATAAAAATACAGCATTAAAAAAGAATTAAAAGAGAAAACTCCCCTGATAATTGCTCGGTAGATTCTCCAAGTTACGTTTATAAGCAAGAATTCGTGTTGAACAGCCGCCTTGAAGTTTCAAGACTCCAACACTTCAAGATCTTCCAGATTTGAAAATTCTCCACCAACATCAATCGATTTTTCTTTTCACGAGGTCATGTGTAAATTCTCAGAAAACAATGCAATCATCACCGAGTATACGTATGGTAGACTCTGAGGGGGAAAATACCTAAAACTGTACAGGAAGTCGATATGTCGTATCCATTCCCCATGATATGCCGTATTGATACATGTGTCGTATACGCTGTATTCGTTTAACGAATACGCAGTATAGGCTGTGTTGAAAATAAAGATTAGATAACATCCAGATAGTCAATACGCCGTATCCATAGGGTTTGGATATGCCGTATAGACAGTCTGGGAAGACAGACTCGATAAAAATTGAAAAATACAAGATCCGGTTGTCTCCCGGCAAATCAATTTTGTTTACAGAAAAGTTATAAAGTTAGACTTGCCCCAATTTAATCCCATCCTTATAAAATAATTTGGGATCGAACGGGATGCCAAATGGCACATACAAATTATTGATTAGGAAAATAAATGATATCCCTTTGTTAAGATGATTCCAAGTCATGATATTAAAATTTAATCCCTTGACAAAAGTTTTAGTTTTGAAAAATTTATTAGATGTATCATGACTTGGTTTCACAAAAGCCCTAATTTGAACCCAAGTTGCGTAGGCACCAACATCCATATTTATAACATCATGTAATGGTTTATTGAACATATAAGAATCTCCCAAAGAGTGTTCATATAGACTAAAATCATATATCAATGTCCAATCGTTTTTAATTCATCGGGATAAATTACGTTAAAAGGAAATAAATCATTAAAGCATATAACATTTTGTTCCTCTTCATCATATTCAACAATGAAAGTTTTCAATCTTTAAAAATTAAGATTCATCGATAATGTATGAGGGGGGGGGGGGGTTTAAAATCGGTTCAGTAATAAATCTGATTTAGACGTTTGAGCATCATTGTAAACAATGGCTTTAAATACATTTCAAAATCTTAAAAGTAGTCTAAATCAATCAACAATAACAGACCGTAGCTCGGGAGATGGAGCGAAATGCGATATGAGACTTTATCATTATCATTTTCGAATCCCCCGTTTTTTATTTTTTATTAATACCATATGACAAAATTATTTTATAAGAAAATGAATTTTTGTCAAAAATTACCATGCAATCTTCATCGTCGGATTCGTCAAACGATATTCTAAAGTCGATTTCATCGTTGTTAAAACACTACCGTAGGCCACACACGAGAGTGCCACTTCAGAATGTTAACAGTGATTGTTAAATACATAGCTAGGAATTCATTTCACTAGATCCGAGTTCGTGAGCGTCTTCATTAACCCAGACATACGAAACGTACAGTTTCCCAGTTATACACCTACCATGTCCCTACAGCCATTTTCTTCCTCAAGCCAGATATACTCCTCCATAGTAATGTTGGGGTCATCCATTTTAACCTGTAATAATTTTGCTAGGAAAAAAACTGTTAAATAGCTTAATACGCCGTATTCAGTGGACTGAATACGCCGAAGTTCTGAAGAGAGTACGAATATGCAGTAATGGTTTGAAAAAAAATAATTATACCCGTATCCCATAAATGAATACGCCGTAATGGAGTGTAATATCGACTCATTAAATTACAATGATCTGTAATAACACACAAACACACAATATGCAAAAATATACAATGCAGAAAATTTAAACACACAAAACAAACACACAAATATGCAAATTAATCTAAACTACACTAAACTAAAAAATACTAATAAAATAAGAATTAAACAACTTCACTCCCCGACAACGGGCCAAAAACTTGATGTGTCGTTGTGTGGTGTATATTTTATTGATATCCAAGTTTTAAATTTATATTTTTCTGACTAAACCAAAAAACAACACTTTAACGGGCAGTGTACCCGGTCAAGATGTAGCTTCGTTGGTAAGTAGGGTGTCGATCACTAAGAGCGAGAGCGTTAATTCCTAATTCTATCAGTATTTTAGTTATCTATGTTAAACCTAAAACTAATGCAAAAAGGGGGTTTCAGTCTGAGAGACTGGCACGAGGTTTAGTTATCTAACCTAAGGTTTTGATGACAAGTAAAGCAATAAACACACACAAGAAAACAATAGAGAAGAGCGGTCGAGAACTAATGTAATGAAAACATATCAACCATAATAATGCCGCAAAACACAAGTTTGTTATATCAGTGGCCAATGATTTGACTTATCTCAAAGTGGCATATCACTTCTATACTTAGGCGGTACTTCTTCCTAAGACCTAGACACGCTAATTCTGTCACAATTAGACGCATCCGCATAAAGCATCCTAATATATATATTGATTATAATTCATCTAGAGGACAACACTGTGTATGTCGTACTAACCCTAGCTCATCAAGACTTTACCCACTTACTGTTTGACGGTGATTTGTAATAGGTGGTAGTCCATAATCTAAACTATACCAATGATCAGAACGTTATTAGTACAACCAGTTCAATTGAGGCAAACAGGACGTTATTAGTGATCCTATTTATTCCACCTATACGCATCAATATATGAAGAGCTATCCCAGGCTCTTAGCCTACGCCCAAATGTTAGAAATACGAAAAAGTGTCGGTCACTACCAATATAGTTAGTCGTAGCTCGTAGTAAGTTGTATGGTTAAGTTAGAAAGCTAACCGGGCCAAAGGCCCATGGATAAGCCCACTAAGGGTCCATGGCCGGCCATTGTAAGTCATATATAAACCCTCTCCACACATGGAGAGGGTGTTGGTTGTTCATTTCTCACATTTTCACTAAGCTAATATTATCCTTTTTCTTTCTCTCTCTAAGTGTTCATCCAACCATCTCTTTCCCTCTCTAAAACCTAAAGTGAATCCTTCCATTTATGTGTTAAGATATTCTACAATTGGTATCAAGAGCCATGGGGTGTTTGTGAAGGTTTTGTGTGTGTTGTTTTACTCGTTTTAATCGTGAGTTTTGGTTCGAATCCATCAAAAAGTTTTCACTTTTTGAGGGTTTAAAAACCATAAAGCTTTTAACTTTCTTTCTTAGTTATCTTAGTATAGACTAGAAGTACAAGAAAATCTTTCAAAAACCATAAAAATATCATCTTTTTGAGTCTTTTTGGTTAAAAAGAGGGTTTTGTACCAAGAATCTTGATTTCAAATTTTTCGTGTCAAAATCGTTAAAAAAGGGTTTTAGGGTTTTAATGGTACTAATATCCTAGATAAGGATAAGAAGTACAAGAAAAATCAGGTAAAAACGTCAAATAGTGTGTCTTTTTATGATTGTTGATTTTTGAGTTTCAAACACTGTTGGGCGAATTATACACATAGGCGAATTATACGTATATTTTGTTCAGGCGATTTATACGTTTTCCCTTCAGGCGAATTATACATGACAATTTGTTCAGGCGAATTATACGTATTATTTGGTCGAAGATATAATACGTGTATCTTTCAACAGGCGTATTTATACGAGTAATCTATCAACAAGCCGATTTATACGTGATCTGTTATTCAATAGGCTAATTATACAATTTTCTTTACAAGGGCATTTAACGTTTTGTGAATGCGAATTATATGTTTTTTTTTACAAGGGCAATATATATACGTTTTTGAGAAGGGCGAATTAATATGATTTCTTTACAAGGGCGATTTTAAACTTTCATTACAAGGGCGATTTAAAGATTTATACATTCTTTTATGAAGGTGATTTATACTTCTTGCTTGGGTGATTTATACACTTTACTAAGGAGAACTATACATGCTTGTTAAGTGAATTATACGGTTGTTCTTTGATTTGTAAAATCCCGTGAAGATTTGATTTCTCAGTTTTATCAAGAATAGTAAAATCCTGTGTATTCCTAAAGACTCAATTTCATTAATCAAACCTCACTTTAACATAACAACCTCCAATCACTGTACGATCATTTTAATATTGTCACATTGAAATGGATCCAATGATTTTACTTGGCCAAAAGAATACTCTTGCTGAGTACATGATACTCTCTGGTGCTGACAGTCGTTCACCTATGTTGGACAGAGACCTGTATGATTCTTGGAAAAGTCGAATAGAGTTATACATGCAAAATAGAGAACACGGAAGAATGATACTTGAATCAGTTGAACATGGTCCTCTTATTTGGCCTACAGTTGAAGAGAACGGTGTGATCAGAACTAAGAAATATGCTGAATTATCTGTTGCTGAGAAAATTCAAGCTGATTGTGATATGAAAGCTACTAATATCATTCTTCAAGGTCTTCCTACTGATATCTATTCACTTGTTAATCATCACAGAGTTGCTAAAGATTTATGGGAGAGAGTTCAATTACTGATGCAAGGTACATCTTTGATAAAGCAGGAAAGAGTAAAACCCATGGTTAATGATTAGGAAATGGAATTAAATTGTTATTAAATAAAAATTACGAAACAAATAGATTAAGTCTAAAATACAAGTTGCTAGACACTTTTTCTCGACCGTTACCATGATAAAGACATAACTATTTTTAACGTCTTGATCATAGATCAAAAACAACAACCTAAGTTGGCGTTCCGTAACGGTCAACTTTCCAAACATCCCAAACTTTACATACTTTACAAGGCAAGTGGCGATATCTTCCACTTTATACAACACTCTACATCGTCGATTTGTATCAACAAATAATCGATCCTTCGTGTAATTTCTTCGGTAGTTGCGAAACGATTATCTCCAAATTTTTCCTTCTCTTTTTTGTTGCGATTTTTTTTGATTTTTTCTGCTAATACTATACTACGAAACTCGATGTAGTTTCACCATCTTCACGATCATAATAATTCCGGATAATTCCTTCAATAATTCCTTTTATTTTCGAAACGTACAATAATTGCCGATGGTAGTAAAAAATACATGAGTTTTGACCTATACTATACTCCCTATTTGCGATGTGCCAAATTTCTTCCAACCGTCCAAAATTGAATCTAAGGACTCAGGGAATCAAACTTTTACACTGTAGCATACTAGCAACCTGTAAATTAACTATAATTCTAATAAGGGTAGGCTAAGGTGTAACGAAACAAATAATTGGTGCAGTTCCTAAAGGTTTGGCTCTACGGGTTGTTCTAGGGGTATCTTACTCTTAAAATGAGAGTAAACAAAGGGTTTATATGGGGGTTAACTAATCAATGTAGTTAGTTGATAAGCAACATGTAAAGGCGATTTGGGTGTAATCATAAAATTTACCAGTTAAAACAAGTTACTCCATCTAAATCCATAGTACTCATTATTACGGTCTCGAATAGATATGCCAAGCCAAGTTCTAAAGTCTACTACATCACCGGCACACTTATATTTTGTGGATTTGGGTAAACATTTGGAAATGGATAGGTTAAATCCTCACAATATCTAACAAGGGTTATTGTGTACGGGTTATGTATCAAGTAATTACACAAAAGCATGCTTGAATTTTTTTAAATTTGAGCATAATTTAAGCATTTTAGTGTGAAAATATAACAAGTAAACATTCTAATTTCATCCCCCCATTTGAATTATACAACGTCCTTGTTGTATAGATAAAACATTAAATACGGGAATTAAAAAGAATTAGAATGAGAAACTCCTTTGATATTTGCTCGGTAGATTCTCCATGTTGAGTTTATTAGAGCAAGAATGTGTTGAACAGTCGCCTTGAAGTTTCAAGACTCCAACACTTCAAGATCTCCATATTTGTAAATTCTCCACCAATATTCGTCGATATTCTTTGCTTCTAAGGTCCTGTATAAAATATAGGAAAAAACGTGTATTCCTATCTTGGTACCTACGGTTAATTTAAACTAAACGCGAGTCAGTTTTGGTGAATACGCCGTATCATGTGCATGAATACGCCGTATTGCCAGAACTAACAATAATGTTTTTAAAGTGCATAAAAAGTAAAGACTGATAACGTCCAGACAATCAATACGCCATATGGTATAGAGCGGATACGCCGTATTGATATCTGGGAAGACAGACTCGATAAAATTAAATAACAATCCGGGTTGTCTCCCGGGAAGCACTTTTGTTTACAGCGAAGTCTTTAACTTATACTTTTCTTCAGTTTCTCCTCGATGCGCGTAACCATCCATCCTTCGTCCATCATCAGAAAGATTTCCTGATAAGCTCGACACGCGTCTTCACTTATGGTTGTAAGATCGTCGTATTCATTTTCTTTTACAGCAACATATTCTTCTTCATCATTGAACGAATATTTGATCATCTTGTATCTTTTTATTTGGCAAACCGGCACCTCGCGAGTTTTGATACCACACAACTCATGTCTTTATTTATGAGTTTTGTTTTCATATTCCCCTTCATCATAATTGTGGTAGTAAATCTCATGGCTCTTCTATCTTTTCCAACAATCATTGCTTGATTCATCATTACTGATCAAACCTTCCATGATAGCTTTGTTCCTTAAAGTTATCTTTATTTCGCGATTTCTTGAGCTCATACATTCAAGGTCTTGGTAATGGAGCGAGTTTCCAATATGGTAAGCACCGGGCAAATTTCCTCCATTACAATAACCATCCTCTCTCCAACTACAGGTTGGCCATTCCGAACATCTAGTTTTATAGTTGAAAGGCTTGCAAGTATGCTCGAGTGGTTTTGGTTACTTCCATATTCCATTATCAAGCCATGGTTTGTCATACACCATGGTCATTTCGTTCCATTCGTAGATCCGGATCATCTTTGTAATCTCTTAGGTTTTGAAACCCATTCATATCATTTTGTAAGTAAGTCCGAATCTTATTTTAGGAAGGTAATTAAATTGTAAATTACCAAGCAGAGAGGTGTCTCGTATTCAAAAGCATCTGTTTCAATCTTAAATTTTTTGGCGGTTTCTTCCTTATCACTCCAGTATTCATCAAGATCAGAAGATTCATTGTCAGATACTTCAATTTCATCACACCATTTCCAGTAATCCTCAAAGCTCCTTTTAGTGTTCATATCTCATTGTTTTATAGTTTACGAACTTTGTAGCCAACCAGCCTTCGAATCTTGGATTGGCTGGGTCCCATTTTATTACGGGAGTGTTATTTCCCTCTATGTGAGAAGTCGACCCAACAAGTGATTTGATTCTTTGGTTCTATCAAACCATCTTCATGCACCTCCAGCCAATGAAATTAGGAAAACAACAACTCTTAGTTTATCATGATCTACATTGGGTAATTTGATTGGGTTAATAATCTTTAGGTAGTATTCAATATGCTCAACTGCGTCCTTCCCGTTTGTTCCATTAAAAGCATTGTTGTACAGATCATCCAAGAAAATTTCATTTTAACTATAAGCATTTTTCCCGAGCGTGTAACTGTACTACTTGTAAATCCCTGGAAAGTTAAATGCTTTGTTTTAGGCGCAAATGTTTCCATACTTGACTTCTTTCCTTTGTCTGCCATAACTTTCTTCATTCGACTAGCTATGTAAGTATGGTCCCTGTAACAAGGGTAAAAATATCAGCAGGATTTGCTCTGAAGAAAGATAGAAAAAATTTTAACACGAAAATAAAATATAAAAACTTAGGATTCTGATTCTATTTTTGATGATCGATACGCCGTATCCAATGGAAGTGGATACGCCGTATTAATCTATTGAGTGAATACGCTGTATTGGACAGAAAGTTGGATACGCCGTATCGAGTTTTTGACCAGAACAGTGTATTACGAAAACAATTAAATTGAACACACAAATATACAAGCAATCAATTAAACTAACAAATATACAAAATATACAAGAATAACACTAATCTAATTAACACTACTCCTATGGGTTAGATCTAATCTAATGTTAAAAACCAAAATATAAAATAAAAATCAAGATTAATTTTCACTCATCGGCAGCGGCGCCAAAAACTTAATGTGTTGTTGTGTGGTGTTTATTTATGATAGTTCAAGTTTTAAATTTATATTTTGCCAACTTAACCAAAAACAACACTTTAACGGGCAGTGTACCCGATCGGTAGTAGATTCGTGGTATGTAGGGTGTCAAACACTTGAAGCGAGGTTAAATCTCTCAATTTATTTATATTTTGGTTTATATAATCTAAGTTAATTATAATCTAAGTCAAACCTATGCTAATTCTATGTTAGTTTTAATCCTAATTCTATCAGGTAAAAGGGGGGTTTTAGCCTGAGAGACTGGCACGGGTTTGTTTTTGGTTGGTAACTACAATCAATTCAAGACACTTTAACCCACGCAAGAAAATTAACAGAAGATAAAAGAGCGGTCGAGCCTTATGATAGAAAACTGTATTAGCCATCATTAATCTGATTAGAAGTTGGTTTGTTTATTCAGTGCAATGATTACTTATCTTGAAGAGGCATATCATTCTTAGACTTTGGCGGGACTTCATCCTATGACCTAGACACATTAATTCTGTCACAATTAAAGCATCCGCATAAAGCATCCTTATTTGCTGATTATAATCTATCTTAGGGATTAAAGCAATGGTGATCTTGTTAAACCCTAGCTCATAGAGACTTTACCCATATGTTTAATGGCAATTTACTCTAGTCGTCCACTTAGAGTAGATCCATCTATCTATGAATCAGAACCTTACTTGTTGAATTATATTAGATTTCACTACTTGTAAACATGTTCAATAAACAAGGCAAATTTCTGTTAACTAGTTATGCCTGAAGCGTATCTTAGCACGATTTTTAAAAGGACAATCACTTGTGATCCCCCTATCCCCCCCCCCCCCCCCCTTCTTTTTCTCCCCCTTTCCCCCCCCCCCCCCTTTCCCCCCCCTTTCCCTCCCCCCCTTCTATTTTCCCCCCCCCCCCCCCCCACTTCCCCCCTTTTTTCCCTTTCCCCTTCTCCCCCCCTCCCTTTTTTTCTTTCCCTCCCTCTTCCCTCCCCCCCCCTTCCCCCTTTTTTTTTTCTTCCCCCCCCCCCCCCCCCTCCTCTCCCCCCCTTTCCCCTCTCCTTTCATCTTTTTCTTTTCCTCTCCCCCCTCCCCTCCCCCTCTTTTCCTTTACCCCCCCCTTTTCCCTCCCCCCTCTCTCCCCTCCTTTTTTTCGTCCTTTTTTTTCCCCCTCCCCCCCCCCCCCCCCTCTTTCCCCACCCTTTCCCCCCCCCCCCCCCCCACCCCTTTCTCCTTTCCATACGATTCTAGATGTATAAATCACTATATGGAGAGCTATCCTTGTATCTAGATTACTTAGTCCGTATCACTAGATCCAATTGAATGATAGGGTCGGCATACAAAAACACGTTAAACAAGTTGAATTGATAAACATAAACAAGCATGCACGATAAATTAAGATATCAGATATAAAAAACAAACCAAAACATTCAGATCTTCATAATAATGGTAATAGTCAAAGATATTAGCCTTCAAACTCATAAATAAATACAGCGTTAATTGTTTGCCAAGGTAAACTAACTGAGTTAACGAATAATACCAAAAACTGAATGATTACAAAAGTATAAGAAATTACACGTTGTCTCCTATGAACTGGAATGCGTTGCAAGACCTCTTCTGCTCTTTTTCTCCTTTGAAAATCGACCTTTGTGGTTTAGGTATCGAGAATATGATTTAGCACACTTAAAACTCATTTTTGAGTTTTGTATTTATAGGGTCTGGAGTCGGTGTCGATACGGCGTATCCAAGGGATTGGATACAACGTATTGGATTTTCTTGGAGTAGGGACCACATTTGATATCTTCCAGAATCTTCACATACTATATCTTTAATACGGCGTATTGATATTCTCTTAATACAGCGTATATATCTTGTTTCCTTTGTGGTCTTTGGTGAGTGCAGGCACGGGTACGCCATATCTTCCTTGACGGATACGGCGTATTGGTCTTCAGAATAGTAATCTTCAAAATATCTTCGTTTAAGCTCCAGAATGCGTGCCTTTTAGTCAAGTTTCACCAAGTACTTCATAATTATTGCAATTCTCAAATATGAACGATTAAGTAACAATTCTTTGCAATAATTATACAAAATGGGTTAATTACATCAGATAAATGATGTTATAAAATAGACGTTATTTGATGTCATCAAAGAGCTACGGATGACTTGATTGAAAACAACTTGAAACCATGTATAGCTGAAACTATTATTGAAGATCGTGATGCTTTTCGATCTGAAGTACCTGATCTTATTTCCAAAGAATTCAATTCACATGCACCGCAAATCAAAGAAGTCCTTTTTAAGCAATATGTGCAAAACAATGTTATACAAGTCCATCCTACCACAACCACTTCAACCGATACAACTTCATCAACTGATCTTCAAAAACAATTATATCTAAAGATGAAGAGAAGTATTTAAGATCGAGCTAATGATACAACATTGTGGTAGGTATTGAAGCGTAAGTTTGAAAAGCCTTTTACCTCTAATACTTCTTACAGGGATGATGATCATCAAGACGATGATGCTCCTCCTGGGGGGGAGAAAAGAGTGAAAAGACAAAAGACTTCTAAGAGTTCAAAGTCTGTTAGGGGTTCTTCGTCGAAACAATCAGTCAAAGATTCTACAACTTATGTATCCAAGAAACAACAACAAGAAGAATGGGATGCATGGGTAGAGGAAACAATTATTGATGAAGATGAGGTGATTCCTAAAGATGAAACACCTGAGCTAATTATAGAATTTCAAAATGTTGATAAGCGTGTTCCAACTATGTTTGATCGTGTGAGAATGGAGGATACATTGAATGATATTTTGAGTAATCAGTTCAAGAATGTTAAAGAATATGCCTACCATTTGAAACAAGCAACAAACTTTATGAAGAATCAGATAGTTTGGGAAAGCAGACAAGAGGACATAAGACGACTAATACCAAGACCTCTCGTATTCTTTGAACCACAAAGGAATCCAAATGAACCTCCAAGGCATTTTTATAACAAAGATATATTTTTTCTTAAGAATGGAAATACTAAGGGGAAGAAGTATATTCTTTCGCTTCACAAGATACACGCAGAACGATTTCCAGAAGCTGATCTAGAAGAAAAGATGAATCATTGGGTTTGTAAAGAATTCAAGAATTTTAATAAAGACGCACGGTTGTCAATTCAACATTGGAAAGATTCGTGGCATAAAAGAGTGTAGAATATGTGATATATCTACCCACTTAACCAATCAATAAGAAACTAGAGAGAGAAAGGAATGGGAGGAAGGTTTCTAGTGAGAGAAAGTAAAGAGAGAATATTAGATTGAACTATGTGTGTGAATTGAAACCAACCAACACCCTCTCCAAGCTATGGAGGGGGTATGTATACAAGCTATAGGCCGGCCATATTAAGGCTTTGTGGGCTTTTCATGGGCTTTGGCCCGTTTAGCTTACTAATGTTTCAAAAACTATATAAGACCTACGAGCTACGTATTTTAGGTGTGACCGAGTGTTTTCTCGATTCTTAACAATCTCCCCCTAAGGGAGGTCACATTCTTTTACAAAAATATTAAGCTTTACATTCTACGAATTTCATTGGACTTGGCTCAAGGTCTTGAATCTTTATCATTCAACTTGTGATATACGTAGTGATCTTTAGGCTTTAGGCTTGAGCTTGTTCCTTTAAGCTTGACTTGCATGTGATCTTTTAGCATCTTGAGATCATTAGTCAAATATAATCTCTTATCATCATCTTGTGATCTTTTGCCATCTTGTGTACTTGTGACCTTCAGACCGACATGCTCATACAAACTTGAAAGCTTGAATAAAGCATCTTTCTTGAAGTTCTTTAACTTTTAACACTTTGTCGCTTCAAGAAGGACGTGCGGTATCAGAGTAGCGGAAGTCTTGAAACATGTACTTGAGCTTTGATAATGTCTTTTACATATGTTAGTCGAGTATGAGCATGTGGCTATGAATCTTGACTTGTCTTGAGTCAACTGCGTCTACCATTGGGATTACCTGCATGAATGGGTTAGTGATAAATAACATATATGGATGAAAGTATCTTTGCCACTTCATCGTATATGATTGCAATAACTACAGTTCCCCGTTAATCAGTATAAATACTACTTGTGATCAGGTAGAATTCTGAAGAATCTCCTTGACATGGTTTCGTAGCTGCACTAGCCGTTCTCATTACCAGAGCATCTCAAAGCAGACAACACGGTATGAGTAAACCAGTAAGACAAAGTCTCACTGATTGAATCAGAAATTGATTTGAAAATCAATCGACGTGTCACTTGCTAAAGTGATTTTGCGACACATCAAGAGTTTTATGCATTTCAAAATTCATCAATCGTCAATTCATAGTCTGGACCGAATTGATATCCAGTGTCACAAGTTTGATCCATATAGGATCTCACAAGTCACTTACCACAGAGCTTGTTTGATGTTGGCTCTGAAAGGATTTCCATAGTCATTGTGAATACTTTAGTATCACTCTGATGTTCTGGCAATATCACAAGGATAATACGTAGGACTCTTAAGATATTACTTGTTTTCACAGTGTATGAAAAATAAATATATTGGAATATTGTCCTAGTAAGATTTATGGATGATCTCTTTTGGCTCTAGACTTGATAGTGCACTTTGATTTTAGTAATTAGAGGCTGAAGCAAACTGCCACCTTTTCAATACCAACTAACTCGGAGTGAGAAAGTTGATAGAAATATGTGTAATCTCCGTGAGAATGAAACAAGAGTCTTTTGAGAGACCTTGGGTGGCTAGGGAGGGTTGTGAATCGCATCACTGGGTCCATGATGACTATCTTCAATACCAAACAATAGCTTAGTGTTTCTGATAGCATATGTATTGACCCCGGGGTTTCTGCCTAAGTGTAAGGGGGCTTCTTTCTTTTCACCCTTTATCTGAACTTTTCTTTTTCATTCTTCAACCCCTTCAATGCTTACCAAAGACTTCATTACTAACACCTTGTTGGGTTTGTTCGAGTGTTAGCTCTATCTTAGTCCGCATTTCTCCCCTTTCTCACTTTTTCTCCTTTTTATCATACCTATGGACTTCTATTCTAACTAATGGAATGTCCCTGGGTAGATCCCTCTGGTTTTCGGCTGGATCGTGAGAACAAACACCTATACCTAACCACCTTATAACTCTAATTAATTAAATACATGGTCGGTCTTTTGGTATTGTTCTCAGCCTTAAAACCATTTGAAAACATCGATCAAGGTACTTTGTGATATAAATCTAAACAATTAGTACCTCGATGGTTTTTTAACTTTTAAAATTGCCCCCCTGCATATATGCATCGATAACCGAAAATGTTTTGCTCATACAAGGAAGAAGCTGCATTATAGTCATTCAGATCATATTTTACAAGTTATATATATTTTAATCATTTTCTTCCCTTATCAAAAATGTCAAATCTCTTGATATTTTAGATATCAATTTATTCAAATATGTATAAAAATTATTTTAGGGAGAAAAATGTTCTGATTCTATATAATAAGCCTTATTAGAAACAACGGAGAGGATCATCCAGATCAAACAAAGGATTCAAACCGCTCGCGATCGACAAAAGAGCTACGCTGATTTAAAG
>BQNB010123260.1:0-20130 GCA_026074375.1 Tanacetum coccineum
GGGTGATCATACTTGCCCGGTCAAACTTACGTATATTATATATATTATATTATTTTTGTAAGTCTTAACTTTTTACCTTGGTTAAAAGTGAATAGTTGGAATTTACCTAAGTAGTATTATTATTATATATTTTATAGGTAAGTAAAACTGCAAATCAAGATATTGATTATGATGATACATATGCCCCATTGCTAGATTAGATTCAATTAGAATTTTTCTTGCATATGCATGTTGTTACATGTTCAAACTATTTCAAATGGATGTAAAAAGTGTTTTTCTAAATGAAGTCATCGATGAGGACGTGTATGTTGTACAACCTCCCAGTTTTATGATTTTCAGAAACCTAATCATGTTTATAAGCTCAAGAAGTCTTTGTATGGACTTAAACAAGCTCCTAAAGCTTGGTACGATAGATTACAATCCTTCCTTATAGATAACGGATATAAAATAGGAATAGTAGACAACACCCTATTTACTAAAATAATGGATTCACATCTCATCATCATTCAAATTTATGTTGATGTTTGAGTCTACTTGTCAATCACTTTGTGATGAATATTCTAAATTAATGCATGATGAATTTGAAATGAGCATGATAAGTGACCTTAGTTTCTTCTTAGGATCATAAATTAAGCAAATGAAAAATGGAATTTTCTTCAATCAATCAAAATACAATGGAGATATGCTTAATGAATTTGGTTTGGAAAACTCTAATGTCTAGGAAAAGAGTCCTCACTTTAGACAAAAATAGTGAATCAATTGATAGCACTAAATATAGAGGAATGATAGGTAGTTTGCTTTATCTCACCGCTATTAGTCTGGATATAATGTTTAGTGTTTGCCTTTATGCTAGATTTTAGGAAAATCCTAAGGTATCTCATTTAGAAGCGGTTAAAAGGATATTTAGATATATTAAGGGAACACAACACCTAAGTCTTTAGTATCCTAAGGATACGGGGGTAAATGTATTGGTATATGACAATTCAGATCATGTGAGTGATGTATTTGATGGGAAAAGCACAAGTGGAATTTGCACATTTGTGAGGTCTTGCTTAACATCGTAGTTTTCAAAGAAGCAAACATAACTTGCTAACTCCATAACCGAATCCGATTATGTAGCAGCCAGAAGGGCTTTCAACAAGCATTATGGATGAAGCAATCGTTTATGGATCATAACATCGTGTTAATTAAGGTTCCAATGCTATGTGATGATAAATGCGCTATCAATCTAACATCAAGTCCCATTGATTATCCTCGAACAAAGCACATAGAAATAAGGCACCACTTTTTAAAAGACGATGTAACCAAAAAGAATATCATTATAGACAAAATCCCCTTAGGAGAAAATGTTGCTAACATTCTAACTAAACCATTAGAAAAGGATCAATTCAATTATCTTAGATTAGGACTAGGATTGATGGTGCAAGAAGAGGAAAATAAGAAAGGAGAAAGGACATGACGAGATGTGTTAATTTTAAAGAATCGTTGATCCGGAGGTCGGGGAGACTCAAACCATAAGATAGCCATGATTCTAGTAAGAGAGAGTAGATAGAGAAATAAATGTGTAAAATAAGATGAAATGGAAAATGTTACAAGAGTCTCAACCCCTCCTTAGAAGCCATGGAGGGGTATATATACCACCATACGTTACACAAGTATGTAATATTGCCTATTCTAATCCCTGCGTATGGTGGTATGATAAACTATGGTAATTCCATAATGTCGTCACATAAAATAAATTTCTAACAATCTTCCCCTATGGGACGATATACGGAATTACTTACAATATTTTCCTAACAAGTAATATTTATTAAGAACAAGAACTTCCATGAAGCTTCCAATGTTGATGATGTCTTCTGTGGTCTTTGACTTTAAGTATGCACTCCAACATGAATCATCTTTGTAGTACCTTGTAGGAGAAATACTATAATATGCATAAACTAGGCAACCCATACACTTCTTGGTTAAGGAGAAGCTTCTAAATCAGCTTCCCCCTAACTCATGCCACATATTCTTCATTTAGAAGCTTTCATAGCTTCCCCCCGAACAAGCAATCCTCTTTTGAGCAGTTTTAAAGCTTTCTTACAAGCTTAAAATAATTAAGTGCACGGCGGAATTAGTTGGATACCACATTAAATATTACTGCTACTTTGATAATAAGCTTAGTGATTAACAATTTGGGGAAACGCTAATTGGATCAGCAACGTATCTTCTCACGCTTGAATAATTCTTCTCACATCTCTTCCCCCTGGAAGTTCAAATAATGCATACTCAAAAAGTATTGAGATATCTCTTCCCCCATGTAGTTAAAGTGATGCACCCCGAAGAAACAAGTTAAAAACACTGATTTTCTCTACGGTTATGACATTTGTCTTCCCGGAATGACCTAAAAAAGAAGAAGGTATGGGCTCTATCATGTGTACTTGTTGTGCATTCTGGTGTATCCACTCCTTCCCCCTTGCTTGTTTCGATACCTCGAAATCAGCAAAACCTTGTACGCATATATACTTGAATACTTGTGTGAAGAAAAAATTAGCTCAAATCTATCCTATGAGAAACAACTGCTGATCAAGTCTCTTCTTATAAACTCTCCATGACTATCTTTTTACCAACCCTTTTGTAGGCTATTTGAAGTGACAACTAATGGAGTAAACCCAATATACCAAACTTGAAACTGAAGTAGAATTCCCCTAACTTATGACTTAATCTTGTACTATCCGTGTGACAATGAACGGTGTACCCAATACCCCACTCACAAAGTATAATGAGTAAACTCTTGAAATATCCTCAACTGTGTGAGACACTGAGTACTACAACTCCTTAAAGTGATAGCTACCTTGTGAGTATAGAGAGAAAGAATCACAAAAGCAACTAGATATCCAAGTCTTCATCATGATCCGTATATGCCCGAACAAGTCATCTTCGTTGAGGAGGTAGAAAGAACCAAAGATGAAATAAGTACACGCCCTCGTAAAATCCAACTTCAATCTCAAATAAGTGATACTCAATCAACTCCGTAGTCACTTTTAATTACATATCAAATCTAGCCATTATAATTTAAGTTCCAATGATTCTTTATCAAAATTGATCCCGATCCCGAAAATAATTTTGTCATTTTAAACCCCAATTATAACCATTAACCAACTAATAAAACCAAAAAATTAGTCCGAAATCAAATAATCACTTAACATCATTAACTAATGTATATCTAGAATTCATTATAACTACTACAAAGCCACTGTTGGGTTAGTCCCTAAGCCTTTCAGTCTCTCAGAAGATTTAAACATAAAATCGCCTAAGTGTAAACAAGCTGAACTGAGTTCAGCTTGTGTTTGCTGAAGATACTTCAGCTTTAGTTCTTCAGGTACTTATTTAGTTTAGGTTGCGGAACAAGAACTGATGAAGGCCTTTGCAAGAGCTTCACTTTTACAACAAAGAATCAAGAAGTGTAAACAAGTTGAAGTACCTTCAGCTTTAGTTTTTTAGGTACTTATTCGGTTAAGCTTGCGGAACAGAAACTGAAGATGGCCCTAGCAAGAGCTTCACTTCTACAATGAATCGAGCGTTATGTCATTTATTTTGTTGTAATTCAGAGTAAGAAGAAGTCGTGTTGCTCACTTACTTCTGATCAAACTTAGGTTATTTTTCTATCCAAATAGGGGAAGATTGGTGGGCCAATTTAGTGCCTAATTATCCCTTGTATAGTATTTGTATGAAAAATATCCTAAGTAGAAAAAGAAGTCGCTAAACGATTTATGTTCAGCGAGTCATCCTCAATAAGTCCTTCAGAGTCTGAAGTTAAAGACTCGGCACAAACTGAGGCGGTTCTTAGCGAGTGAAGAAAGGTCCAAGTTCATGATGATGGAGTTAGTAAGTGTTGACAACAGCTTACTAACTCCCTGAAGACCATCACTACAACCTGAAGACATATTGGCGGGAACTTCCTAAATTCTAAAATCAATGGGAGACATAAAGTACAAGAGTGGTTACTTGTACTTTATTAAAGCTAAAGTCTTTACCTTTCTAATAATGCAAAAGAAGAAAAAGAAGACAAAGGACAAAGAGTGGTTACTTGGTTCTTTGTGAAGCTTTGACTTTTGTGAAGCTTCCAAGAGAAGCTTCACCTTTTATTCTATAAGTATCAGGTTGTAATGCAGTATATGGTATCCATTCCTAAATATACACATAATACTAAAGGTATTAGTTGATAGGTTTGATCCTCTCCTAGAACTCACTAAGCGAAGATGCTTGTGGTTCATATTAGGAGAGTTTATTTGTCACTCAATCCCGGTTGTTGTTCCGTCAACAGCCGGGTATAATTCTTTGATTCATATCAATAAAGAGTTAAATGTTAAAAAGTACAAATTGTGTTATTAGTATCTTAATGGTCTCATTTTAAATATATTCGTATATGTTTATCACGATTTTAGGGACTAACAAGTGGTATCAATAGCCTATGGATTATTCTTATGATCCATATTCTTTTGAAAATATTACTAATAGAATTTGAGCTATGTCATAATAGTGTGTCTTCAAAAATTGCTACTGATGTTGCAACTTTTGAGGGGGAGATATACAATATTATTGACTAAAAATTCAAAACATAACCCAAAACACTCCCTGTTCGAAAACTGAAAAAACATTCCTTCAGCTTTGACAACTCAACCGACCAAAACACTACACATCACCTATCTTATCTTCTAACAAGATAAGATAAACACAAAACAAACCACTACACACCAAAATAACAAGATCCACACATCATAACCATCAAAATCACTCACACAAACAAAAATAAAGAAAAATCCAAAACTATCACAAACAAAAAATCACCACAAACAAAAAATCAAATCACAAAAACAAAAATCTCCACTTCAACCTAATCAAAAACAAACAACCAAAACCCACAACCCGGAATCACATAAACCCATATTTCACCCAACATGTCGGCATCGGTAAAAACAACGACAGTAGTGGCTGCTATCACCACTGCCATTCAAACATCAAAACCTATCCATGTCAATCAATCTTAACCCCACAACAACCAAAACCAGATCTCGTCATCTTCATACAAATAATCAGATTCATAATCTTTATTATGTCAAACAAGATTTCGTAATCTATAACAAAAAACCATCCCTCTCGAACCAACTCGAGAGTCACAACAAAACCCATATCACAACCACACCACATCCAGTCGTTAGATATCCCACCTCTGAAAACAACAACAAACTCGTAAAACCTACATCTACTCACGACCGGATTCAAGGGGTATACGTCACCGATATTAAACAATCAAGAAACCACGACACATAAATAATGTCATCGATGGGAAAAAATGGGTAGTGTTGTTTGCTTTAAAGGGAGTGTTTATTTAGTTTTAAAGGAACTGATAAGGGTTGTTTAGTTATAATAAGGTGCTAACTTGGGTGTTGGTCAATATTTAAACATCAAAACTAAAGACAAAAATGGTTGTTTATATAACACCTCGTGTTTTAGGTCATTGTATGACATTATTTAATCTACTAATTATTTTTAGGGTTTTACGCGTTTGCTTTTAAATCATAATCGTTAAGCTAAATCGCGTAAACTAAAAATGATCATACAATGTAAACGGGCATTAAACGATTAAATGTTTACATCAAGCAAGTGTTATATGATTATTATAAGGATGATTAATAACTTTGTTCATCATATTTTTATTGGTTACATAAAATGCTTACGTTTCACGATAAAATACGTTTAGGCATTCTCGAAAGTTCCAAAACCTAACTACGCCTAAACGAATACCCACGATTGTATCCAATACCCAAAATAATCAAAATAACATCACATATATGTATATATGCCGAAATTTTGAGGATAGGACCAAGAATTATCACTTGTCCATAATATCTAGATATTTAAGAAAGATCTAGGGAACAAACTCTTACACCATGAACCACTTGGCAAATTAACCTTGTGCAAGGGTTAGAAAGTAACCATGGTTAGGTTAGTTAGATATTTTGACTATATATAGCATGCATGCACTCTTCCTTTCTTAAAACGACTTACAAAATTTATTTTCTTTCTCTTTTCTATGCTCTAAAACCCACGGCATATTTAAGCATCATAAGCAATCCATACAAAATTTTTATACAATCCATACAACCCTTTACACATCAATCCTAAGGCATACTAAGGTGTTTGCAAGCATTGGTTCATCATTTGCAAGGTTTAAGGAAGAAAAGGGAAGATTAGGGTTTCAAACCTAATCTAGGGTTTATAAGCTTGTAAGCTTTGGTTTTGAATCTAAACACGGGTTTAGAACTTATTTCTCATCTCTTACATCATCTCTAAGGTCTTCTTAATTCCTTCATACTTTTATTTCTTATGATTTTATGTGTTATATGTTAAATATGGCTATAATCACCACTAAGGACTTTTTAATATGTAAAATGAGTTATTATTTATGTTTATGATTTTATGCACTTATTCTTATGTCATATGGTCATATATATCATGGAAAAGTAAAAGTAAAAGTATGTTAACATATGGTTTAAGTATAAACATGTTTAGGTTAAATTAGGGTTTTATAAGGTTTCTTAATCTTCACATGTGAAAATAATGGAAAGTAAATTGTTAAACTTGTTAATCATGGACAAATGGAAAATATATGGACTAATGGACATTAATATAAGTATCACATATGTTACATATGGTTATTAGGGTTTTTAAAGTAAACTACTAAATTAAATAATACATAAAACAAGTTTTAAACACATTTTGGAAATAAATATCTTAGGGGCTGTTTAAGTTTCGAAATTTACATATATGTTTTATGATTTTATAAAATACTACATGTCACAAGGATCGATGGGTCATAAAGAACTCGAAAAACCGATTAATAACGAAGAAGATACGCTATTTACAAGTTTACGATAGTTAATACTTTTATAAAACAATTTTTATAAAAAGTACTATTCACCACAGAAACTTATACTTTATAAACATCCATAATATGATAAAACTTTCAATTACGAGAACGTGCTCGAAAGAATCGCTAAAAACGGAGCTATAACGAATAAGATACGACAAAAACGGGTTTTACGTTAATTAAAACCTAAAAACGAGTAAAATAGCTGTTGTGAACAGTAAAAACACTATTCATCGCAGAATATCAAAAACTTGAAAATGTAATATTTTGATCACTCGTCTTACTACGAAGACGTGGACGTAAGAAACGCGAGCAACGGGCTTAAAACGACCAAATTAGGTCATTTTTACGAAAAGTATATTTATAAACGTTTTCACTTTATAAATATTATTTTACTAAAACGATTAGTCGGTGATTATGCTATATAGAATATTACGTGGTTATCAAAGTGCTATAATACTAGGGAGTTTCATAATGAGGCCTCTTCGGATGGCGTATCGACGAGTTGTTGGATTTACGATTTAAAGTGTCCTAACTCCTCGTACGTCATGTCATGACCTCTTTAATTATGATAGCCTGAACGATAGTACGATGTAACAACTATAAGATTATATTCAATGTTATTAATTAAAGTACTCGGTACTTATACGACCTTAATTTAAATAGGTTGCATCTATCGTCTTGCGTGACGTTTTATCTGTGATTATTTGGACTATCTGTACTCAAGGTGAGTTCATAGCCCCACTTTTTACAGTTTTACTGATTTACTATTATTTGGGGTGAAAACATGCTTTGTTTTATAAATTGGACGCAAGTGTTTTAAATATATTGATTATGTGTTTGCCTAAGTAGCGATAACCCTCCTGAGCCCATTATCATGAACTGTCAATTGCATAGATGTAGTTGTATTTCATCACTTCACTCCTAAGGTGAGTTCATAGCCCCCATTTCTATCTCCTTGTTTTATAAACCTCTACAGGGTGGTATTTAATGTTTGTTTTACTACGGACACAAGTGTTTTGTTTTAAACTGTATGCTATCCAGATTATTACCTGCATATTATGCATATGGTTGCCACCTCGCGCTCCATCTAAGTCCCTACTCATATATGCAAACCGTCAATTACCACTATTGTGAGCGCTAGTGTTGTGGATAGATCTATAGGGAATAACAATCCCACCTTGAATTTCTGAGTCACAAGTTGGACTCATGATGCATTTAACATTGAGAATAACTTGTAGGTTGTTTTGGCAGACACTCCTACACCACTTTGGGGGCAAAAAAATAGTTAAGGCTTCGGGGTCATGAGCCCTTAGTGCTATAATACATGTTTTGGACTTCGGAAGAAAACTTTATATACTTAGTCCTCCATTACTTGAATCTTATGGTCCACACTTTTACTTATAAACCTATGAATTCACTCAACCTTTGTGTTGACCTTTAGCATGTTTAATTTCAGGTCCTCATATATAAGCTTGGATGGGAGCCGTGATGGATATCGAAGAAAACGGATTATGTGTTTTAATTAAATTCGATGCAACTTTATCTATAAAAACTTATGTCGTATGTCTTTTCTTTTCAAAACTTATGGGACCAAATGTATAAACTCTGATTTTGCTATAATGCATCGAATGTTCTTGTTTAAAACGCCATTTTTAGGTCGTTTCCTATATCTTGATTGTTGTACTTTAACGTAGCACCCCAATGTTACCTTTCCGCTGCATATCAGATTTTGGGGGTGTTACATCAATAGAGTCGCACAATGACATGAAAATGAGAAATGTTACATAATGCATGTGAAATGTGGAAAGCCATTAAAATGTTGAAACAAGGTGAATCAATCAATGTTCAAGATCTTGAAACCAACTTGTATTAGGAGTTTGGAAAATTCACATCATGGGATGGTGAATCACTTGAATCGTATTACTCAAGGTTCTATAAGATGATGAATGATCTTGTTAGAAATCAGTGTGATGTTACAAATCATCAAGTGAATGTCCAATTCTTACTTCAACTTCAACCAAAATGGCAAAGGTTTGTAACACTTGTTAAGCAGAGTCAAGAGCTGAAGACTGTCTCCTATCACAAACTTTATGACATCCTTAAGCAACACCAGAATGAAGTCAACAAGATAAGAGTTGAAAGACTAGCACGTACTGCTAATCCACTTGCACTTGTTGATCAACAACAACCAGTTTACCATCCTCAAAACCATCCTACTCACAACAATCAATATTCATCCACCATATCACAACAAGCTACTAGAAACCGAGGAAAAGCAATTGTCAACTCTTCTGCTCCTATTTATGATCAAGAACCTACAACGGTTACTGAAGATGATGAAATGACAAAGGATATTAACAAACTCGTGGCTTTAATTTCTCTATCATTCAAGAAAATCTACAAACCTAACAACCTCAGAACTTCATCAAACACCAACATAGCTAATCAAGATAATTCTCCAAGAATCAACAGAGGAACTGGGTATGAGGTAGTTAATGTTGTTGGGGCTAGGGAAAATGTAGGTACTTAGGTTGTGCAAAAATCTGGGATTCAGTGTTATAACTACAAGGAATATGGGCATGTATCAAGGGAATGTCAGAAACCAAAATGAGTAAAGGATGCAGCTTATCACATGGAAAAGATCTTATTGTGTAAGCAAGAGGAAGCTGGAGTTCAGTTGAATGCAGAGCAAGCTGATTGGAAGGATGACACTGATGATGAGTCTGACGATCAAGAATTAGAAGCACATTTTATGTACATGGCGCATATTCAAGAGGTTACTCCAGATGCTGCTGAAAACTCTGGACCCATCTTTGATGTTGAGCCATTGCATAAGGTATAAAACAATAATGACAACTATAATGTGTTTGCCATTGAAAATGAACATCCTGAGCAACCTGAATCTGTTAATGACATATATCTGGAGGAAGAAGGTGACACCAATATCACTATTGATTCATTAGAGGATGGGGGATATTTAGATAGAGAACAGGATTGAACAGGATGAACTGATGAAATTGATCAAGAACGTGATTTGCTTGCTTTTAATTGAGAAACAAAATGTGAAATTGATGACAGCAAAAAACCGTAAAAATTTTTGGAATCATCAAACAAGTCCTTTAGTTTGAAAAATTGAAAGGTGAAATTGAGGATTTTAAAACAAAAATAAACGTTTTAGAATCATCAAAAAAAACAATTCAAAGAAGCAAACAATTGAATCTATCAAGACTAATCAGTTTGATGTTTCAAAAGACCTTAAGAGTTTCCAAGCAAACTTGATAGTTATCATGTTATTTATGGCATCAAAGGTGGCAATCGATTGTGCAAAAGCTAAAGGAGAATTTTAAAGTCATACAAAATCGAAATTTGAAAAGTTATCTAATGAATATACTCTAAAGATAAAATGATTTAAATCAAACGTTTTAGATAGAAAAAAGAGCTTTTTTGCATATCAAGAAACCATCTCATAATGTCACAAGAAAAAGAGGCTCAGATTAAGCTTTACAAAAACTCATGAATACAAAAACTTGATAAGGTCATTCTTTAGAAAACAAAGTCTAGGTTTTTTGGATGAATTGTATATAAAACCGGTCAATCGTTCAAACAATGAATATGCTTAATCATAATTGTAAAACGAGTTTGCAAAACCTGAGGTTCCACAAGAAAGCTCAAAAAGTGAATCCTCGTCTGTATGATATAGGTTGCTATAATGGGATAAATCTTGCTTTAATGTTTAGCCCCTGAAGTCTGATGAAACGATTCGTCTTGACAAAGAAAGTCGATCAAAATTAAGCAGATTTAATCAAACTTTTTATTATACCAGTTGAATAATCTTTATGATTTGTTCGTCCACAACGTGAAAAGTCGCCTGAACAACACTAATTTTTCAACAACGTTGAAGAATGAGTCATACATCTGCTAATAAGAAATTTTCAAGAGTCTTTATGTAAACAAACAACTTTGTTAGAAAAACGAATGGATGAATCCATTCCTTGGGATCAAAAGTGTAAAACTCTAAAGAACTTTTCAAATAAAAAAATAAGTGTTGACACATTTTTGATGGAGTGGAACGTTGCAAACCAAAACAATCGCTAAAGAAAGTATTTTGGTAACATAGATCCATTCATTCAAAACGACACTCGAAGGAAATTTTTTTTGCCCCCCAAATTAGAAGAATCCAGCGGACTTAGAAAAATTTCACATTGTGTTTGAACGAGGAAATAGGTTTGTTGATTTAGATACTTCATTTCTCTTGTGAACATGAAGTAGACACTCTCCAAATCTCAACTGGAATCTCAAAAACACATTTTTTTGAATGAAATCGACCGTCGTTCAAGGGAATATTATTATGCTGATCACATAAATGCAATAGCGTGGTATGTACCTCTGATTAATTGGAAGTTACTAATTTGCAATGTGATTATTTGGAAACTTTAGAAAAATGTGAACATCTTGGAAAATAAGCTTTCAAAAAGTAGAAAAAATGTCAAAGAGTTTTGAAGCACTGGGGGTGGAGTCTATCAGAAACATGCGATTAAAAAATCTCTTTGAACTGATTTACAACAATGCAAAGAACAGAATAAAAAAAATGACAAATCTTCAAATGAAAATTAGTCACGGAATTTCTGAAAGAACGTGAACAAACATTGAAATTCAAGACTTGAAAAGCTCATTACAAGACAAATGAAATTGCAATAAAGTAAGTTGAAGAACTCATTGAAAATATGAAAGGAAAATATGGTGAAAAATAATTTGAAAAATCATCAGTTATTCGACAACCGAATGCTTTAAAAGTCAAAGACCAATCAGTTTTAGTAAAACCGGACTATTTTTTCAGATTCTCCTGAAAAGTAAAGATTTTTTCAAAGCAAAGTCCAGTGTACCAAAAATAATGTGACAAATGAATTTTCGAAACAGTCAATGCACAATTTTGCCTTCAAACATTAAGGTTCAATCAATAAAGAACACAATGTGTTTGCTTCAGAAATGTATAAAGTTCACAACTCGAGCCCAAACAAACTCGAAGAACCAAGTTTGCCCTCAAAATATTAGGAAAAAACTAACAAACGCATGTCCTTTTCCTACAAGATTAATTCTCACTACTAGCGTTTGCAAACCACAAACTTAAGAGCACTCGAATAGGAGATAGTGTCCATGCCTAACAATAGCCAGAGGAAGAAGCAAGAAGTAGAAGACCACCGTAGGAATTTTAAGTTATTACAAATAATAAAATTTCTTAGAAACTAACTGCTGTAATGACAGTTGAATGCTAAGAACTCGGGAAAAACTTGTAAACTTTGTTGTGTTACTTGAGAAAATGTTTGCTAAATGACAATCATGATTTTGTGTGTTCTTATTAAATTAATGGCGTAAATTCTAAGGACTAGACAGCCAATATGTTGTTCCTATTAGTACTAAAGATGAGAACTAACAAAATGTGAACCAATCTGTTGCACAAGTACATCCCTAAGAAAATAGTTCACAGACTCCACTGTCAAGAAACCTAGAAACATAATTAATGAAGATATAAGAGTCAAGTTAGTAAGACACGCATTGGTGGTATTTAAGTTGTAACACCACCCTGATACAAATGAAACCTAAGTCCCCCAACATGAAGAGTCAACCTAAATGTTAGTATGCCTTTAGGAAATGCATCTAGAACTGCTAATATTTTAGAACATATTATGACTCCTAGGTTTCCACTATGTCCAATACTACCTTGTCTTCTATTCTTTTGCACTCTAGAGATAATTCATTCATCGTCGACTCTGCTGGTGCTCAAAGCACATGACGGTGAAATCTCAAACTACAAGACTAATTTGTGGAGAAATTTTTGTACGGTGAAATGTAGGAATGATCAAACTACACCAATTCTTGGTTATGGAGATTTGGTTTCAAGAAACTATTCTATCAAAAGGGTTATTACGTCGAAGGCTTAAATAACAATTTATTCACTGGTCGGTCATTCTGTGATGCGAATTTGGAAGTGTTGCTTTCCGGGAGTCTACATGTTTTTTTATAAAATCCATGATATGAAGGAAATGATCGTCTAACAGTTCTCAATGGCAAAATTTTGTTATTATATATACTCTTCAAGACCACAACAACTCCCAATCTAAATTTTTTGCTTAATGGCTAAATCAAACACATCTCAACATTGTTATGGCATCATCGTCTCTCCCATCCTAAACTTCGACACTATAAACTTGATTTCGAAGAATAATATTTAACTTGCTTCGAGAAATAATGTCCACTGTACCTCCAAAATTAAAATTCGTCAAGATCATCTTTATTCTTCCTGTGATTGGGGGACAGCTAAAAGAAAGTCTTTTTAAAAAAACAGCTAGACTACCCCCCGAGTTTCAAAAAGACGGTTATAACTACTACACATGGACTTGTTGTGTCCTATGCGGTAGAAAGCCATTAATGGAACGAAATATGTTCTCAGTAATTGTTGATGACTACTCCAGATACACTTGGACTCACTTCTTTGAGGTCCAAAATAATGAAACACCAGCAGTTCACATTGATTTCCTCAACACTTGTCAAAAGGACCTTCAGCTCAAGTTAGAACAGTTTGAAACTGACAAAGGCACGGAATTTTTGAATCAAACTTCTCTCATGCATACTTTGCAAAAGAAGGAAAAAAACACAAACGTCAAACTGCACGAACTACCTAAAAAACGAACATTGTCAAAAGACTGAACGTACACTTGTTGAGGCTACTCGAACATGTCTAAGATGCCGCTACAAGTTCCCTTGTTCTTTATGGGCTGAAGCAATTCAACAGCATGTTTTACACAGAACCAATCACCGTCGTAATCCCTCAACATGAGAAAACACCTTATCACATCATTCAATGGTCGAAAACCTTCCTGTTAAGTTCTTTCACATTTATGGCTACACTTTGCTACATCGTCAAATATGGTGAAAATCTTGATAAAATAAAGGAAAAAGGTGATGCAGTATTTTTGAGGGTATTCTACTCATCAAGAGCTATTACACAGGGTATTTAACAAGAGAACAAGAGTGTTTAGTAGAAACAATTCCATTTAACTTTGAGAATTGCCTCATATGCTTCAGATCACGTCAGTTCTGACCCTATCCACAATGTCCGACAACGGCACTTGGAACATGACATTTAAGTCGCCGGTCCCCAAAGTCAAGAAAAAGTTCCTTAAGTAGCTTAGACAGTAACAACGTCAAATGAGTTGGATTTGCTATTTAGTCTGATGTTCGATGAATCACTCAATGGCACTATCTCCATTGTGTCCAAAGTCTTCACTGTAACTACAGCAGAATCACCTAATCAAACGTCAACAACAACACACACACTTCATCTACTTCAACAACCGTGTTTGCAGATACACCTCCATTAAAATTCAAACAACAACCAGAAACTACAAGTTCAAGCACCACTCAAGCACTCCAACTGTCACGTGCCGCCTAGAGAACAATATTCAAGCATGAAACCCAATACCGAATTATGCACAAGTTGACTAAACGATGAATTTATCAACACTTTAGTAATACACGGTACAAAGAATGAGGGGAGACATCGTTCTCATGTGATTCATCAAACAAGCATACATTCCTAACAACACCAACCTTCTGGAACATGTTAGACAAAAGATTCACCCTTAGAACCAAGTCATTATAAATCCTTCCCAAATCAATTACAACAAGACGTCCCACTAGAAACAGATGGCGAGTATGTGTATATTCGCACTCTACGCTCAAACCGTGAGTCCGAGACCGAACCGAAGAACATCAAATAATCCATAGCTGATTCAGCATGGATTGAAGGCGATACAGGAAGAACTTCACCAGTTTGATCGTTTAGATGTATAGGAATTTAGTCGACAGACACCACATTGCAAAAATTGTCATATAACTTGAAGTGGCTCTGGAAAAACAAAAATGATGAGAAAATACTGAAATTCGCAACAAAGCTCATCATTAGCTAAGGAATACGCTCAAAAAGGAATGAATTGATTTTAAGGAGTCAATTTGGGCAAACCATTGCCTCGCTTGGAAGTTGTCCGGTTATTTTTCGTTGTGTAGGCTGACACAAATCATATTCCAGTATACCAGATGGATGACAAGAACAGTCATTTTCTTACGGAACCTCTAAAGGAAGAAGTGTAGTAAACTATCCCAGATGGATTTGTTGATGGCATATCATCCGTGACAAGGTTTACCATCACAAAAGAGCATTGTATGGTCTCAAACAACACCCAAGAGCGTTGGTAAGATGAACTTTCCAACTTTCTGGTATCTAAAAGATTCTCAAAAGAGGTTTGCATAGATCCAACTCTGTTCATAACTAATATGGGGAAGACATATTGCTTTAGCAATTTACGTCGAATAACTTTTGCGTACCTAGAAAATGTTGATTAACTCGTCACGCGGCAGTGTAAGAATGAAGTTTGGAGTCAAGAGTTTCAAATGCTTATCCAAAACTTGTCATTTCTAAATTTTTCGTATATGACTTTATGTACATATCAGTGCATCACTCGACCCTAAAAGAATAGAAAGTTACGCTTCATTGCCTTACTCTACAAATAGAATAGAAGTCCTACTAATCATAGTTTTTAAAATCGTTGAACACAATTTTTCAAAAAGAACTTTCAATGTCAAATTGTCTACAATATAATTTGTAGTATTTTTCCATAAAAAGTGGTATTTGTTAAAATTGTGTGTTCAACACTCCCTTCCTCGAATAAGTTTTAAAAGAATTGTAGTTCGCAGAATGTCAATTTATGGGAATCAATTTCTGAGGGGGAGCTTTATAAAACAAAGCCTTTTAATGTGTTTGATAGATCTCATAAATGTTAATTTTATGTATCCAAACACATTTTGGGAAATTAAAATGTAGAAATTACAATGTCAATTAATAATATACATTGTTCACTAAGGCATCACACTCCGTCTTTAACATTTTATGGTGTCATATCAGTTTTTCATTCCAATGTCAAGTTTTAATAAATATTGGTATCCCACATATACTGTTGAAAGGGAGCTATATGGAAATTGAATTCATGCAATATTGTGGTACAATTTTTCTCCCCATAGAATTTTTCATGTCAAATTTTAATCAATTGGTATTTCAAATACTAAGTGTTTTATTATTTAAAATATGAGGAGAAAATGTGATTAAAATATGATATAGAAGAATGTGATCTTTAAGACTCTAAGTGCAACTCTTTCCTTCATGTGCTAAACAATTTTGAATCTCGGAGCACATGTGTAGGGGGAGTATTTGAAAATAACAATGTCAGAAAATGGTTTTATGGTTCGATCTCATACCCAACAACCTATTAATTTCACAACGATTCTGAAGTCATAAGGTGGTTAGGTTAGGAATAAGTCCTTCGATCCAACCAGAACTGGAGGGATCTACCCAAGGACAATCCATAGTTAGAAATAGCAGTCCTTAGGTATGATTGGAGAAGAATGAGTATAAGGGAAAAATGCCGACTAAGATTGAGCTAACACTGGAACAATCATAACAAGGTGTTAGTAATGACGTCTTGGTAAGCATTGAAGGGGTTGAAGAATTAAAAAGAAATGTATGGATAAAGGGTGAAAACAAAGCAGCCCTCTACACAACTTAGGCAGAAACCAGGTCAATACATAACCTATCAAAATCACAAAGATGACTGTTGATATTGAAGATGACATTATGGACCCAGTGATGCAATGCACAACCCTTCCCAGCCATTTGAGTATCTCTCAAAAGAAACTTGTCTCATTTGTCACCGAGATACATACGTTATCTATTGACATCTCACTCCGAGATTGTTGATATTGAATAGGTGACAGTCTGCTCCAGCCTCCGATTACTAAAACCAAAGTGCACAAATCAAGTCTAGAGCCAGAAGAGATCAAATTATAAATCTCATTAGGATACAATGTTAAAATACACTTGTTGAACACCATAAAGTTCCTAAGCTGTAACAAAGAGTCCTACGTATTATCCTTGAGATCTTGCTAGAACATCCGAGTGATACTTAAGTATTTACAGTAAAGATGGAGATCCTGCATAAGCCAACATCAAACAAGCGCTTGGTAGGTGACTTGCGTGATTCTATATGAATCAAACTTGTTCCAGTAAATGAATTAACGACTTAATCAGAAAGATAGTAACTATCTGATTCACTCTTACCGTGTTGTCTACTTTGAGATGCTCCGGTAACGAGAATGGCTAGTACAGCTGTGAAACCCTGTCAAGAAGATTCATATGAATTCTATCTGATCACAGGCAGTATTTATACTGATTAACGGAGAACCGTGGTTATTGCAACCATATTCAACGAAGTGACAAAGACACTTTCGTCCATATCTGTTGTTTATTACTAACCTTTTAAATGCAGATTCAAACGTCGATGTTGCAATCATGTACCAGCGAAGTCGGATTCATTACCGCATACTCATACTCAAGCTTTCAAAGTCAATCATTCAGCATCAAGATTGTTGATACTAAACTTCCTCAAAGATCTTTAAAGTCAAATCAAGCATCATATTTTGAGGAGATTGTTAGCCTTATGTTCATATAAGTCAAACAAGAATGCAACAAGTATGAGTATGTCGGTCAAGAGCACAAGTTGATCAAGAAAGTCAAATCAAGATGATTCAAGTCAAGGAAATGATGCAAGATAAGGATCTCAAGAACTCAAAGTCAAAAGACAAAGGCTCAAGATCAAGATCACAAAGCATGAATGAACAAAGCCATTACAAACAAGAAAAGATAAAGACAAGACCAAATAAAGCAAAGCTCAAACCTCATATCTTTAACATTGGGGAAGATAAAGTCAAAACAAGGCAACCTCCTACAAGAATGTTATCGACCGTACAAGAATGTCAACATAGAAGATTAACTCCTTCACTTAAAGAAGATCTCAACATCGGAGGAGTTTGAAGAAAAAGACCTCAACATTGGGGAAGATTGTTAGCCTTAATTTTATTAAGTCAAACAAGAATGTTATCGGTCTTATAAAGTCAAATTAGGTCTTGTTAAGTAATTGGCTAGTCGGGTATTAACGGGCTTGGAATGTAATCTAATATTATCCATGTATTGGGCTCAAAGCCCAAGTTAAGCCAAGCCCGGCCCATTAAGTAAGCTCACCTGCCAAGTAAAAGGCTAAGAGTATAAAAGAAACCCTCTCCACACATGGAGAGGGTATTGGTTGCATTTGCTCTCATTTGTAATTCTCCACTTCTCTCTCTAAATCTAATATTCATCATTTTTCATTTCTACTTTTCTTCTTTATCATTTTCGGATTATTTGAGCTTATTGGGTTGCTTATTCAAGTTGTGTTTGGATAATATTATGGGATAACATATATATCACTTGTGATATTATACCTAGTGGTTATGGATTAGGGTTTGGGTATAGGGTTTAATGTTTTTGGTATATATGTTAAAGTTTATATATATATCACTTGTGATATTATACATAGTGGTTAGGGTTTAGGGTTCTTGGTATAGGGTTTAATGGTTAAGGGACATGAATGATCTATATATTTTTAGTCATTTTATTACTTTATCACTTGTGATATTACTTATACGTTGAATACCATAATTAGTGTTATATTAAATTGTTTTATCACCTGTAATATTACTCATATGTAGAATATCTCTTGTGTTCGGTTGAACCTAACTCTAATCTCTCATATTATCACAACAATCATCACAGTATCAACCTGTATAAAACATTAATCAGTAAAACACACTAATAATGATTCTATAATAGTAATACTTGTGAAAACGCACGAAAACGTATGAAAGCGCACGAAAACGGGAAAGCGCGCGAAAGCGATAAAATGCGCGAAAGCCGGCTGAAAGGTGCGAAAGCCGGCTGAAAGGTGCGAAAGCCGGCGCAAACGCACGAAGCCGACAAAAACGCACGAATGCGTGCAAAAACGTATGAAAACGTAAGAAAACATGCGAAAGCAGACGAAAACAGTAGAAAAAGAGTGAAGACAGACGAAAACGTGCGAAAACGTATGAAAATGTGCGAAAACGGACGAAAACGTAAGAAACCGTGCGAGAACATCTAAAAACGGACGAAAACGCACAAAAACGGACGAAAACGTGCGAACACAGACGAAAACGCGCGAAAGCACGTGAAAACGTGCGAAAGTGGACGAAAACGTACAAAAACGTATAAAATCGTAAAAACGTAAAAATACGAAAAAGTAAAAAAAACGTAAAAACGTCAAAAAAATGTATAAAACGGGACGAAAGCGTGCAAAAACGTAAAAATGCGGGCGAAAGCGTGCGAAACGTATGAAAACGTAAGAAAACGTGCGAAAGCGGACGAAAATAAAAGAAAATTTGTGAAGGCAGACGAAAACGTGCGAAAACGTATGAAAATGTGCGAAAACGGACGAAAACGTACAAAAACGTAAGAAACCATGCGAGAACATCTAATAACGGACGAAAACGTGCGAAAACAGACGAAAACGCGCGAAAGCGGACGAAAACGTACAAAAACATAAAAAAACGTAAAAAAACGTAAAAACGTAAAAATACGTAAAAAGGTAAAAAAACGTAAAAACGTCAAAAAATGTACAAAATGGGACGAAAGCGTGCGAAAACATAAAAAAAGTAAAAATACGAGCGAAAGCGTGCGAAAACGTAAGAAAAAGTGCGAAAGCGAACGAAAACAGAAGAAAAATTGTGAAGACGGACGAAAACGTATGAAAATATGTGAAAACGGACGAAAACGTGCGAAAACGTAAGAAACCGTGCGAGAACATCTAAAAATAAATGAAAACGGGCAAAAATGCTCGAAAACAGACGAAAACGTGCGAAAACAAACGAAAATGTACAAAAACGTTAAAAACGTGCGAAAGCAGCCGAAAATGTAGAAAAATGTAAAAAACGTAAAAAACGTAAAAAGTCAAAAAAATGTACAAAAGGTCAATTAATTGCAATTTGGGCAAGATTTGTCAACTCTACAAATAATAAGGGAGTGGTTAGTGTGAGTTTTAGTAAATTTACACTTTTGGTCCCTTCATGTTTTTTTTTAATCTTAAATCTTGTCTTTTTAATCTAATGAAATAGATGATCTAAATTAGTCTAGTATGTAGGAAAAAACTAGTATGCAAAATAACTCACCTCGCCTAAAGAAGCAACCAAACGGGCCCTAAATATTGCCAACGACATAGAGTAAATTTTTTAGAATAGGTAGAGTAGTTTTGAAT
>BQNB010123261.1:0-20129 GCA_026074375.1 Tanacetum coccineum
ATACCCCCCGAATTACCTAAAGCCTCCCCATGAACAAAATTATAATTCGAATTACCCCACATATATTTAACATCCATATGAGAAATTGTGGAGAGCTTAGTCTCCTGAATACCAATAAAATTAAGCTTATGATTATTAACTAGCGCCTTAACCCACTCCTTTTTGGTCTTGTTACCAAGACCTTGTATATTGATAGACATAACATTCATCTAAAACCGTAAACAACTCCTTGTTTCTTTATGATATTAGCTAAATCGTTAACACATCCCTCCATATCAAAACCCATAGCTTGACCAACCCGGATTACATCTTCCATAATATTCAAAACAGATCCCCCGTTATTAATACCCTTCTATCCTGGCCCGTCACAATATTCTTCTGTTGGGATTTCATGTGAAGAATTCATAACCTGAACATTATTAGGTGATTGACACACCTTATCATTAGTATCATCGTCCTTATTCTCATCCTTATTCTCCACCTCCTCCGGTGTAAACCCTAGCTCATTCACTAAGGTATGTTCATAGCCACATGTTTTACTATATCAATGATTTACAACTTTTAGGGTGAGAAACATGCATTATTTTTCGATTGGACGTAAGTGTACATTTTTACATGATTATGTGTTTGCCTAAGTAGCGATAACCCTCTGAGCCCATTAACATGAACTGTTAATTACTTTGTATGAGCGTGAATGTTATAAATAGATCTATTTGGGATTGACATCCCCGTTCAGGTGAGTAGCGCTCACTATGCCGGTTTACCGAACAGCAGACGTATACCATGTCGGATTTGGGATGTTGCGGGTTAGAACATCATCGAGGGCAATGTTGGCAATTTATATTGCAATTCATACATGTCGAGCTTCAGTGTCATGAACTTAGGGAGACGTAATTACTTTTTGTGATGTTTGCATCTGTTGCATTATCACGGGGAAAATCTTGCGGTCCTACATTATATTTTACATAAACCTATAAATTCACCAACTTTATGTTGACATTTCAAAGCATGTTTTCTCGGGTCAATGAGGCACGAGGTGCTAAGGATACATTAGGGATACTCTTTTGGGGAGTCATGCATAAAAGATTTGGAGTCATTACACCTTGGGATATTTGTTATGATCTAAAATCTTTGTTATCTAAATGTTGAACAAATTAAGTCATTGTGCTTTGTATTAAACAATTTTAATAAATTCAATGTATCGTATTTCAAACGACTCTTTTAGAGGTCGTTCTCATATCTTGTGCTATTGATCTATGATGTAACGCTCTCGGACTCATTATTCCGCTGCGACCCTATTTAGAGGTGTTACAAATATAAGTCGAAATCAAATAAGCTCGTAAGACCATGTATAAGCCGGAACAAACACCCCTTTATTTAATTCATGGAAACTAAAACTTCACATTCCACCTTAGTGATTTCAGCTTTCTCTTCATTTACTTCCTCTCAATTTTCATCTCTAATAATCTCTAAAACGTTTCTCGATTTTTTGTATTTTCAACGTTGTACGCCTTGTTGAGCCTAACATATTCGTTTACCATCAACCTATTCAACGCTTCTTCATTGCCAAATGCTGAAAATGCCGATGACACCATCCCTTTGGTCGTTGAACTTCCTGCACGTCCCCTTTCTCGTCGTCTCCGGCCTTCATATTCAGATTAAAACTACCCTCCGCTTGACTGCGTTTTTTTTGACGTTTTGTGTTTCGAGGAGTGTTTTGTTGAGACATTTTGTAAATAAAATGGTATTAATAGTATCAGAGTATATAAAATAAAAAGTTGTGCTTAAAGATGTTGAAGTTTAAGGGTATTTATAGGTAATAAAATGACAGTGGTGAAAAGTTTTTTAAAATAATAGATATAATCGTTTGAGAACTTTTACCGAAAGGTTCATTAAATGTTTACTGAACGTTCGGTTCGTTTACAAGCCTAGTGATGATATACTATGTTTGGCGAAACATACCTGAGTTGGGGCTGGTGTTGAAGCTTATATTATAACAGGAAAGCTAGAGCGTATATTTTTATGAAGTTGTTTGGTGAATTAGTTAAAGATGAAGTTTATTAATGTAAAATTGCACAAAATACATAAAATTAAATTCAAATAGATTTTTAACTTTTTCGTAATAATCCATTATATTTTAAAAAGGTATTTAAGTAATTTGACTAGCTATACTCCCAGATAACCCTCTTTCTATGTGTTTGGGTTTATGAAGACTTATGATTTACAAAAGCTATATAAACTTATGTGACAAACATAGCTTATAAAAGCTTAAGCCCATTTAAACCTTTAATAAGCCTAATACCAAATATAATACATGATTAAAAAATATATATACATAAATTGTGGATATAATTAAAAAAAACAATTTCAATTAATCTTTTTAAATACTTAAAAATAATAATTTTAAATCCTTTAACTATATGAGAATTAAAGTCATATCAATTACTTAAATACTTTTCAAAATATAACAGGTTATCACGCAAAAGCTAAATATATATGTGAATTTAATTTGATGTATTTTCTATGCGATTTTACATTAATAAACTTCGGTTTCAACTAATTCGCCGAACAACTTTATAAAAATATAAGCATTCACTTTTGACTTATAATATAAGTCTTAACCTTAGCTTCAATTCCAACCCCAATCTTAGCTCATTACATCAAACATACCCATTAGTGGTGAGCAAAATCAGCCGAAAACCGAAACGAACCGACAAATCGAGCCAAGCCAAACCGACCAAAACCGAATCGACCATTTTCTGTCCGGTTTTCGGTTTTGTATATTTATGGTTTTCGGTTTCGGTTTTGCTCGGTTCGGGTTAAAACCAAGAAAAATACGCCTAAACTATCTATTCAGTTCGGTTTTGCTCGGTTTCGATACGGTTTCGGTTTGCTCGATTCACTTCGGTTCGGTTTTCATTTTATGTTTTCCTCAAAATCGATTTTTGGTTCGATTCGATTTTTGCCGATTCGGCCGATAGCCCTACATTGCCCATAGTCTCAACCTACAATAAGTGGTACCGTATAGTAGCAAATAACGTGATGTATTTTCTTTTGTAATACCATGTGACATAAAGGGTGAGTCAAGCATGTTGGTAGTAAAATTACGAAATGGAGCAATTCATAAGTAAATTAGCTGAATTGTAATTTACTAATTATATATAGGGGAATTGAAACGGTGGCGTTTTGCCATCGGGTTGCTACAATAATTTTTCTGGCCCGTTATAGTGCTTTTGTTGGGCTCTCAACTTGGGCCGACACATTTGGTGGGTTTTGTTTCTGTTTTTTATTATTGAAAATTTACGATGCGAATACAAATAGGCAATATATATATATATATATATATAATATTAGATATTATATATATATATATATATATATATATATATAGGGGGGACTTTCTTTCAGAGACCATTATTAGTGCGAGAACTGACAGATACCACCAAAAAATACATGCACGCACTTATAAAAAATAAACAAAGAAATTACATGAAAATCATTAATAATCGTAAGAATCCACCTATGTTTTTCATTCATCATGAACTCTTCCTCTTCTTTCACAAAAACCGTTACACATGGCCACAATATTGTTGTTGCACGCCTTATAAGAACATACATGCACAACATTCAATGAAAAAAATTTGTGTATTTCCAATTTCTTATCAAATTCTTTAAAACAACTATGTTTTTTTAAAACATATATGTTGTTTTTAGAACATATGTGCCAAAAATACAATTATTGAAGACGTGCATGCATGTTTTTGATGGTTCTGTCAGTTCTCGCACTAAGAATGGTTTGAAAAGAAAAGTCTCAATATATAATATATCACATATACATATATATATATTATATATATTAATTACTATATATATATATATATATATATATATATATATATATTATAATTTGACTACACGTCAGGGCCGTTGCAACGCGCGGACACATTCTCACTCAATATTCGTTCTTTTTTATGCCTAAACACAACGGGCCCATTTGATTTTTTTCCTTTTTCTTTTTTACTTAGTCAAAATTTATGACGCGAGCCCCGTTGCAACGCGCGGGCACATTTCCAGTCAATATTCGTTCAAAATCGATCTTTTAAACATGAGGCCCAACACATAAGGCCATAAAAAAACTATTAAACATGAGACCATTAAAAAAAGAAAATAAAAATTAACGTCCCGCAACAACGCGCGAGACATAAGCTTAGATAAGGGGAAAAACAAACTATTAAATATGATACCGAAAAAATAAACCCGCGCAATTAAACATGAGACCGAAAAAATAAACCCGTACAAAATACAATAAAAAATGCTTTGCAGTAACGCATGATTGTCATTTAAGGCACATGTAATCCCATAAAATTATACTAAACCCCCACCCCCAACCCAAAACACATATGCCTATATAAGAAAAAGAAAACTATTAAACCTGAGACCGAAAAAAATAAACCCGCACAAAATATAAAAAAATGGAAAAAAATTAGGCAGCAAATACGCACGAAAAATTAACGCCCCGCAGCAACGCACGGATAATATACTTGTTTAAAAACTCTAATACCAAGCTATAAAACCTAACACAGATTATTCAGGCCCATTAGTAGCCCAAAACTGTGCCCGGACAGTCGGAGTCAGTCCATATTTGGGCCGTTATCGTTGTATTTAACTATTTATATTGTTATCGTAGTTAACACAAGATTGGGACAACGAACAAGATCGACATGTATTTATATACGCTGTTAATATGGTTTTTATGTTTTGATGATTTATAGATTACTTGTTTATACTCACACAATCTTTTCGAGTGTCAATATGGTAAGACGTAATAAGAAGGTGTGGTCGTATGTTCAGGGGCGGACTCAAAATTCTAAGTTACCGGCTGCACACATTTTTTTATAAGTAAAATATAAGTTACGATTTTATTATGACTAGTTAACAGATTAAGAAAATACGTATTTCTTTTGACATATTAGTGGACAAACTAAACATGACATGTATTTATGTCTCACAAAATTTTCGGACCAAATTCATTCAAATATCGAGATTTTTAACTAAAATTTACACTAGAAAACAAACATCGACCGAGTTCCCGTAAACCCGCGAAAACCCCCTAAAGTTCGTTCATGCGTGTGCCACATAACCACATCAACATCTCACTCTCACTACGAGATCCTTGTAGTAGTTAACACCACACACGACGCACAAATATGTTACCTCAACATAAAAGAATGGAGCATTCTCGTTTGGTTGTCGAGATGACCGAACCTTCCTACTTATCAAGTTAATTGTAAATGAAGATTTCTCAATTGACCCGCTAACCTAATAACAATAATTTTTTAACCCGAACCTGACTCGATAACGTTGGCGGGTTATTGGGTTCGGGTCAAAATAACCCGATAAGATTCTTTAACCCGATTTAACCCGACCCGATAAGCCTTATCGAGTTCGGGTTCGGATCGGGTCAACCCGACTCGACTGACACCCCTAATTGTATATATGTGATCATTGGAATGCTCGGTATGAGGCGTTTTTGCCCTCGTGTTGACCGATAACGCGATCGCATAACATGAACCCTACACCGGACAATGATGTCATGGGTGTCGCGCAATCACTACTAACCTGTCTAGCCGTGTTATACCTTTTTTTATTTGTGTTTTATTGGGTTATGTTATACGTATGAATATTGATCTTTACGAGAGATTTCTTCGAACCACTTGACAGTGTGATTAACCTAACTTCCTTACACATAACTGAATTAGATCTCTACTTATAATACAAAATGTTAGTATTACATTATTTTACCATTTTGCAAATAGCAGCCTAGGCTTATGGTGGTCCTACAGAAGTACATATATGATTCCTAAAGCACATCCAAAATGACTTGTAGTTTTTATTTTGTTAGCTAAACATCAAGACATAAAATAAGTTAAAGAAAAAGTGGTTTGCCACATACAAAATGACTTGTACATGAAATACTATGATTGTATTGTATTATTATGATCAAAGAAAGGTTGTTATTATTAGAACTATCATTACCAAGTTCTTATATTTTATCGTAAGAACCAGCGATTGACATACCTGAAGCATGTACTTGAAGCAGATAAAATGTCATCGTGAATGCCAAAAAGTCTTTTATTATCAGAGAACTTGTCGAAGACAAGTTCTCGCCAAAGCTTCAGTGGCCCAACCATTTTGGACTATTAATTGATTTAATTATAAATAAAGTTAATTAATTATATCTATATACTACGGGAGGAATTAAACGACGTCGTTTTGACGTCCGGTTTTGCTGGCGAAAATGGTAGCCCAACAACGGCCCAACATAAAAAAAATTTTTGTCATCGGCCCCTCAACTTTTAGCTATTTACGAATTTTTTATATAATAAACTTTATTTATCAAATATCTGCCGACTCATTAAGATCAAAAAATACACGCGAAAAGATCTTTAAATTGCGAACAAAACGAGCCTAATATTGCAATACTTCCGACATACGCACGATTTTATAAAAAATGTTTAAGTTTAATATAATACAGGATATTTGAATAGGTACCACTACTATTCATCAACTTCATCTGCCAATTGTTTCAGAGTCTCCGGCGTAAAACTTCGCATTCCCAGCTTGTTGATCAGAAATTCAATTCTATTTCGGCCAAGAGCTTTAGTGAAGATGTCTGCCAGTTGATACTCCGTATTGACAAAGTAAAGTTCGATCACCCCATTCTCAACATGCTCCTTGATAAAGTGAAATCTGATGTCTATATGCTTGGATCTGGAATGTTGAACGTTGTTGCAGCATAAGGCAATAGCGCTTTTGTTATCACAGTACATTGGAATTTTATTGAATCCAAAGCCATAGTCGGTAAGCTGTGATCTCATCCAAAGGATTTGAGCACAACAGCCGGACAAAGCAATATATTCAGCTTCCGTACTGGATATCGCAGCGCTTTTCTGCCTTTTAGACGACCAGCTAACAAGTCTATCACCCAAAAGTTGCATACTACCAGAAGTGCTACGGCGTGTATCTTGACAACCAGCATGATCCGCATCTGCAAATGCTGTTAGAGCAATCGAAGAATCCTTCGGATACCATAGACCCCGATGTACGGTTCCTTTTAGATACCGAAAGATCCTTTTTACCGCATTTAAGTGCTTTTCGGTAGGCCGAGCCTGATACCGGGCACACATGCATATAGCAAATTGTAGGTCAGGTCTACTGGCTGTAAGATAAAGGAGGGTGCCAATCATACCACGATAGTGTGACGGATCTACGGCTTTCCCTTCTTTATCCTCATCCAGTTTGGATTTCTCCACCATTGGAGTATCCACTGGGTCACAAGAGTCAAAACCGTATTTCTTTAAAGATTCAAGGGCATATTTTGACTGGTTAATAAAGATGCCTCTGGGACTTTGAGAAATCTGTAATCCTAAGAAAAATGAGATTTTGCCCATCATTGACATCTTAAATTTTGAACACATGATTTTAGAAAATAGATCACAAAGTTCAGGTGTAGATGCAGCAAAGATAATATCATCGACATAAATTTGTACCAGAAGTAATTCCTTGCCGTCTCTGCGGATGAACAATGTAGGATCCACTGAGCCTTTGGAGAAGTCTTGGGATATCAAGAACGAAGACAACATATCATACCACGCGCGTGGAGCTTGTTTCAACCCATAAAGAGCTTTCTTTAGCTTATACACGTGATTGGGGTTATCTTTATCCACGAACCCATCCGGCTGGCTAACATAAACCTCTTCCCGCAGATTACCATTCAGAAACGCAGTCTTCACATCCATTTGGTATACGACCATGTTCATATGAGCAGCAAACGCGAGAAAAATCCTTATAGCCTCTAATCTCGCAACCGGAGCAAAAGACTCTTCAAAATCGATTCCCTCCTCTTGACGGTAACCACGGGCTACTAATCGAGCTTTGTTCTTCAAAATTCCTCCTAGTTCATCTAGTTTCACTTTGTAAATCCATTTCAAAGTAATCACCTAACTTTGTCTGATCGAGGTACGAGCTCCCATACTTTAAGTCGTTCGAACTCATTAAGTTCTTCTTGCATTGCTTCAATCCAACAGACTTGAGTCAAAGCATCTTTATACGTCTTGGGTTCAACAGCAGTGAGGAAAGCATCGTAGTAACAGAAAAGAGCTTGCTCATGTAATTGCAGCCGAGTGGAAATTGGTCTAGCGAGTTCACCGATTATGTTTTCAAGTGAATGATCCTAAGTCCATTTGCTATTGTGTTTAGAAATTTGGTGATCAGGAGGCACAATTGTATGAATAATATCCGATGAGGAGGATTGATCAGAAGAAACATCTGGAATTTATATACCAAAGTACGGATCATTACCTATATATGCGACTTTGATATCATGGTTGTCTTCTTTAACATCGTTAGGAATAACGGGAGTTGGAGTTTCAGGTGTTGTTTGAGAATTAGTTGGTGATGGTGCATCTTGATCAACTGTGGTTGAGGAAGGTATACTGGTTGAAACAGCGGGTTCTGGAGCTACTACTTCATCAATTGGAGCAATGACTTCAGGGGCTGGAAAATCAACACTTGGTGGAGGATTCAATAATTCATCAAACAACGGTTGAAACAGTATATCCTAATCAGTTCTTGAAGGTGGTACAAACGGTGTTGAAGGAGGAGGGTTTGGCACGAGTCCTGAACTGATTATTGCAGGAGTCATTTCATGAAGTGCGGGTCCTGAACTGCTGTGTTCAGAAGCCATCAACACAGTCAGCAATCAAAGTCTACAAGAATTATTACGATAATTCGTCTGAACGTCGTTGTAAATTCAATCATATCTTTAGTGGGTACTGTAACACCCCCATTTGACAAATAAAGCACGTAAGCTAACTCTGGGTAATACTTCAGGAGACAACAATCATAATCAGTAGAACACGAACTCAAAAGAGAAGTTGTCAAAAATACTAATCAATCATTCAAATCCTATTTTTACAAAGGCATGTCCCAAAATCTAAGAAAAATAAAATGATAATGATAACAAGCTTTATCCATTCTCAAGTCATGGCCACTCCATGCCATAAGTTTGCTCATACCTGGGATAAACATGCAAAAAAGAAGGACAACACAAAGTTTTTGAGTGAAATTCAATTTGATTATCATGTAATAGTTGAATACAAGTTATCATAATGGAAATATTGGTATTGCAGGGATAATTATCATGGAGAACATTATTATCATGGAGAACAATATTATCATGGAGAACAGTATTATCACCCTAAACTCATGAATCACATAAAGAGATATTAAAGAGATATTGGGAGATATTACCCAAAGTGATATTAAAGAGATATTGGGAGATACTACCCAAAGAGATATTTCCATGTATTTAGGAAATAATATATCAGGATAGCATACAGTTTAGAAAACACTTGTATTCATAGTTTATAACAGGTATACAAGGTTTATAAAGCATTCAAAAGATTGAAATGTGAGGTTATGAACTCATTAAGTCTTTGAAAAGTAATCACATTGTTATAAGATAAACGAGTATGTAAAAGAGTTTGTAAACAAGCATGTATCCCCCTCGCAGGTTTATAAAACATGTAAATAAGTAAAGGCGATGTTATGAACTTCACCAAGTTAGGTTAGTTGAAATAAATTATTTCCAAAATAAAAGCTACGACCTTCTCAACAATCTTAAAAGGGCCGGTGATATAGCAAATGAAAGTTAAACAGCCACATCCCGCCGCCTGAGTAAAATATGTCCATGGTCCTTAGGAGGATTATACTATAGAACTTTGGTTCAGAGAGTTAGGAGTTTGATTAGAAATGTTGGAATTATTGTATCACCGTTCGGGCCATCATAATTTAGAAGTCATTCAGTAAACGTTTGAGGAGCTAGGGCACTTTAAATCGTAAACCCAACAACTCAGTCAAAACGTAATACCAAGATGAAACTTCTTAATATGAAGCTCCCTAGTATTGTGGTACGATATAGCTTCGGGATAGGATTTTTAAAAGCACATCGATGATAAATGATATAATGGTTATAACATAAGCGGTTTTAAGCGTTTTATTCAATATCTGGAAATGATAAGCACGACAAGCGTTAATTAAAGTTATGTCTTGTAATATTATTGAACATATTTATATACTTTATCCTCAAAATGTTCATTTTAGACCCTTGAGAAATGAAAATGGCAAATTATAAAACCCTTGGAGTTTGCACTATTACGATTTGGTGGGTCTATAGTTTAAAAGGATCTTACAAAGTAAAGTGCCCTTTGAAAATTGACATGATTAGACCCCTATAGTAAACCTTTGATAAAATAACTATTTTCAGTCCTTTTAGTTAAAAAGTTTTAGAAAGTTTACGATATAATACCCCCGTTGGCATGGAAACTTTTGCAAAAACAAGTCCAAAATGCCATGCGAAGCTTATTTTAAGTTTCTAAATATATTAGCAGGTTATAAGCTTGTTTAATATATGCAAAATAAAAGGTTTTTAACATAACGAAAGTTCAAAAAAACGATCGTTAAGCCTATGAAGCAAAACGGGAATAAAATAGGGTTCAAAACGTAAACGCGCGGGGATTTTATTCAACATTCCTTCAAGACTTGAAAAAGTGATTTATAATAACATTAGTTAAGCATGTTAGAGATATATTATAACAACATTTTAAACCATTTATAACATTTAAGGTTTTAAGAAAAACATAAAATTAGGGTTATCGGGTGTTAACGGTTTTGGATCAAAAGGAAAATGAGCAACCAGAATTGAGTTATAAAACTTCAAAAGATTTTATTTAGGATCATATGAACGTTTAAAGAAGTGGTATGAGCAGAAGTGGAACATCCAGAACCTGGGTTTGAGCTTATGCTTGAGAATGGGTCGAAATCGGTACTTTTAGCTTCGTATGTCTTGTAATGTTTTGAATATATTTTTATACTTTTTCAAAATGTTACATTTTAGACCCTTGAGAATGAAAAATGGCAAAATATACCCTTGGAGTTTGCACTTTTACGAGTTTGGTCCTTCTAGTTTAAAAGATGGACAAAGTAAACCTTGTACTTTGGAAAGTGACATAATAGACCCCTATAGTTATAACTTTGATAAAATGACATTTTCAGTCCTTTTAGTTATAAGTTTCAGAAAGTTACGATATATACCCCTTGCATGGAATACTTTTGCAAAACAAGTCCAAAATGCCATGCAAGCTTATTTTAAGTTTCTAAATGATATTTGCAGGTTATAGCTTATTAATATAAGCTAAAATATGAAGATTTAACGTAACGAAAGTTCAGATTAACGATTCGTTAAGCTAGAAATCAGAACGGGTCGAATTAGGGTTTTATAATGAAAACGCGTAGGTTTTTAATTCAAATTCCTTCAATAATCAATAAAGTTGTTATATTAACATTAGTTAAGCATGTTAGGATGGATTATAACAACATTTAACCATTATAACATTTAGTTTTAAGAAAAACGTAAAATTAGGGTTTCGGGTGTACGGTTTTGGATCAAAATGGAAAATGAGCATGAATTGAGTTATGAAACTTTAACAAGAGTTTATTTAGGATCATATGAACATTATAAGAGTGTAGGAGCAGAAGTGAAACATCCAGGGGTTTGAGTTTATAGCTTGGAAATGGGTCGAAATCGGGACTTTTAGCTTCGTACGCCTAGAATAACGACTCTGGGGCTTCAAGGCTTCAATACTTCTCTTGATTACTTCTCTTGGATCTTCTTAAGAACTTATGGAGCAGAGAGTTGCTGCCATTGATGGGTTATAGAGGAGGAAGTGGGGGATGAGTTGAAATGAAAGGTTTAGAGTCCTATTTATAGCCGAATGGCTCCTTGGTGACCAAGGGAGCTTAGAGATCTGGTTAGGACACATATGAGAGCTAGAGGGTGATGTGGAGAGGCTATGTGATGAGTCTTGTAAGCTAGAATGCAAGGTGGAAGGTGATGGAGGTGCTTTGTTGTATGGTGGTGTTGGTTGTTTTATGGCCAAGGGTTTTTACTTGGTGACCAAGATGGGTGATGGAGCTACTTGTGGAGATGTAATAGAGGTGCTTGGGTGAGGGTGTGATGATATCATGGTGGTTCTAGACGTTTTAGGGGTGTTTGGTTTGATTTATACATGGTTGTTTTTGGACAGCCAACATCAGTCTCGGTAAAATGGTTTCCATTTACAAACCGTAACTGGGTTTTTAAGCTTTCATTTCGTTAAACTTTGATTAAAACGAAGGATTAATGGATATTACAAGACCTTTAATAAGATTTTGTAACAAGATTTTGATAGGTTGTTCAGGTTAAAAATGTGTTGATAAACAAGTAAACGGGTTAAAAGTTCACATAATGTTCGATTAGGTGTTCTTGGATTTAATTCTTGTACATTGTTTGTAATAAGATGAAATTAGGATGAATGTGGAATTTATAATGTGTAATATTATGTTATTACAACTATTTGGGTAGTGGTTGAGTTTAAATGGATATCAATCAAGAAACGGGTCACGGTTTAGTATTTAGCTCGGGTTAGGGTTTCTAACTTGGATTTCTAGTAATTTCATGAATTGAGAATGAATATAGAATGTAAATGAAGTGCATGACTTGCTTGTAACTTTTACTTGATTGATTGTACAAGTTTCCTTAGGAAAATAGAGGTAAACGGCTATTTTGGATGTCGTGCATTAATGACTTGTACATTATGCTTTAAAGGACTTGTACCTTATTTTAGAGGGAAAAGTATATCAAAATTGAGATGTATATTACTATTGTAACTTGAGACTTTGATTGGAATGTACATTAATCTTGTATGTTTAAATTACCTAAACAAATATTAGGGTTTATGCAATAACGTTAACGGATAAGCTCATTTGTATTATATGGTCGTGAAAACTACGTTAAATAGATAATGTATATGATAAAATAGATAATAGATCATTGAATTGACATGTTATGATGTTTACTTGATGTAAACATAGATAGAATAGGCATAGGTCGTTGCGAGAGCTCATTTACTTTAGAAATGTAAACTATGATACGTAATGGAATAGAATGAAACGAAAATTTTATTCTCGTGAAAAAGTAGTACTTAACATAGTAAGTAGATATTACATTGATGAAATACTAGAAAATTATGGGTTGTTATAGTCCCCCAACCTTACAGAAATCTCGTCCCGAGATTTGATTAAGTGATAGAGTGATATTTGGAAACAGAAGTTCTTAGTTTCTATAGTTTCTAGTCTGATGGCCTACTTTGTTGCAATTCTGACATCTGACAGTACAAGGTCCTGTGTGATGCAGTGTACACTTCCTACAGAGGGGATGAGGTCCATTATATCTACGGTTTCCATTAGCCTTGAAGGTTTCCTGCCTTCCATTTTGTTGTTGGTGATGATCATTGTTGCGGTTGTTATTGTTGCGGTTATCTTGGTAGTTGTGGTTGTTGCGATTGTTGGAGTGGTTATTGTTGTTATGATCATTGGGGTATTTGTTATTGTTACGATTATTAGGGTAGTTGTTGTTGTCATTGTTGGTGTTTCTTTAACGTCAAACTTTCTTTTATGATCATCGGTTTCTTGCACAGAATTACGCTTTAGTATCTGATCCATTAGCCTCTGGGCTATGTTGACAGCTTCCTCCAAAGTTTGAGGTTTTGAAGCAGTAATGTTTCCTTCAATGCTTTGGGGCAGTCCCCTGATGAAAGCTTCCATAAGTTTCTCAGAATTTGGCACCATGTTTGGACATAAGACTGCTAATTCTTGGAATCTTCTAACGTAAGTCTTGAGATCATCTCTTTTCACAACCAAGTTGTAAAATTCATCTTCCATTTTCTTGACTTCAGTTTGAGGGCAATACTTATTGGTCAAGAGCCTTTTCAATTCAGTCCAGGTGATCCTATTAGCTTGTTCTATTCCGATAGGTTGGGCGTATGCATTCCACCAGGACAAGGCATCGTCGGTCAGGGTACCAGTAGCAAATGTCACTCTGTTTTCCTTGGCACAATTGCTACGAGAAAATACTGATTTAGTCCGTTCAAACCAGCGAATGAGTTCAACAGCTCCTTCCATACCATTGAAGTAGAAAGGTTGACAGCTTATGAATTCTTTGTAGTTTCCTCTTTTTGTTACAGGAATTTCTCTTGGTCCAGTGTTCCTATTGGGATTGTCGGCATTTGCCATGGCAGCAGCTTGTGCTTCCAGAGCGGCAGCAATACCATCAGTAATCAGTTGCCGGATGGCAGCCTGAGTCATAGCTGGTGCTGCAGATGTTGATGTTCTCTTGGGAGGCATCTATCAACATATACAAGACAACACAGAATGAGAATCCATAAAATGATATAGTCATACCACAGATTTAAGGTATGAGAATAAAAAGACTTGTGATCATTCTTTGATATTGCAGGATACAACGATTTTTTTTGAATTTAAGACTTTGAGAGATGGAATGAGTGATTCAATAGGAGGCTTAGTGTTTCTAAGTACAAAGATTTGAGAAAATCAGATGGTAAGAGAATTATAGTAATTTCGGATAAAGATAGGAGTCATCATACTATAGGATAGACAATCTTGACATATATAATTGGTATTATGAGGTATAACGAAATCACCATTGTATAAATAACTTGTCTATAAATTTTACATAGTAAAATTTAACAAGTGTCTTTATTCATACATCTAGTGGTTGGATTCTAGAAAACTTCAATCTGGTGGTTCTTCCTTGTTATTTTTGAGTTCTATGTCAATTACAGCTTTCTAGAATCTTATTAAAGGGATAGTCAGGTGATGATGTAGTTGACCTTACCGGTGATGAAGATCCTACTATGAGATTGGATATATAGGTATTTTCAGTATCTTAGGTGATCGAAATCTCCTCAAAAGAAAGAAATCTCAAGAAAATCAAAGCATTGGTGAAAGTGAAGAGAATACCTGAGATGGTGTAAATAGCTGGTAGAGCAATAATAACTTGGGGTGGTGGAATAGCATCATTAATATCAGAATCAGAGGGGACGATAGTAGAGTGAGGGGACGAAGACATGACTGTAACAACCCAATAGTGAATAACATAAGTTATTTATATAATAGTATAGTAGTTATGTATTTTTACATACTATTCGGAAAAAGTAGTGGCACCTTCACAATTCAAGGAATGTAGTGGCACGGAGGACATTGATGGCAAAAGAAAAGTAGTTATAGTTAAGGTTTTACCCTTGTTCTCTATAACCGTGAGCTCTGATACCACTCTGTAACACCCCTATTTTTACAATATAGCAGCGGAAGCTAATCTAGGGTATTACTTCATGAATCACAGACACAATCATAGAAAACGACTCAAAAGAGACGTTTTTAAAAGATACGTTATCATTCATTTAAAATCAGAGTTTTACAAAGGCAGGTCCCAAAATCTAGAAACATAAAATATGAATGATAACAGGTTTTAGCCATCTTCAAGTCCATGCCACTCCATGCCATAAGTTGCTCAATTACCTAAGATAAACATGCTAAAAAGGATCAACACAAAGGTTGAGTGAAATTCATAGGTTTATGGTAAATAGTTTGAATACAAATTATAGTGTAACATTTGCACGAGCACAATTATTATGGAAAACAGTATTATTATGGAAAACAGCATTATCATGGAGAACAACATTATTATGGAGAACAGTTGAATGCAAGTCATCATAATGGTAATAATTGCAACGAATACAATTATCATGGAAAAATGGTAACATTATTATTGCACCTAAGCTCATGACACCAATACGTTAACAGGGAAAATCACCGTAGTGACATTGGTTGAGGAACAAATGTCCCCGTGGAAAAGGTAACTTGCCAAGGTTACCCATTAGGTCAAATATAGTGCGTTTGGCTACCTATGAAATGGTACAAACGGGATCGTCTCCCCAATAGTCTAATTCACCCAATAATTCAACGCTCTCACTCGTAAGCAATTAATGGTTCATGATATGGAAATAATGGCACTGGAAGCTACTTAGGCAATAATATATCTGGATAGCATACAGAAAACACTTGCATTCATGGTTTATACGGGTTTATAAAGTATTCAAAAGATTGAAATGTGAGGTTATGAACTCATTAAGTCTTTGAAAAGTAATCACATTGTTATAAGATAAACGAGTATGTAAAAGAGTTTGTAAATAAGCATGTATCCCCCTCGCGGGTTTATGAAAACATTAAAGAGATTGAAAAGCGAGGCTATGAACTCACCTTAACAGGGAAATCTGATTAACGGCAAAAGTATATCAAAGGAAAGGCGTCTGTATGGTAGTACGACGTTATCTACAAATGCTGAAAGTTATATCAACTTTAAAAGAAAGCAGCATTCGTCATGTAGACTGGTATAATATGTCTGAGTCTAGGAAGAATTGTACTCATACTTTGTGTTCTAAGAGTTTAATACTGTTATGAAAGTATTTGATGGAGATTTTGGAAATATGTATCACCGTTCGGGACCCATCATAATTCAGAGTTAACTCCATTAAACGATTGAAAGAGCTAGGGCACCTTTAATCGTAAAACCCATAACACAGTCAGAACGAAATACCAAGATGAACCCCCTTAATATGAAGCCCCAAGTAATTTGTGTGGTTACGATATAGATTCGGACAGGATTTTTAAAAGCATATCGATGATGAATATATACTCCCTCCGTCCCATTTTTATTGTCCACGTTTCCTTTTTAGGATATCCCAATTTAATTGTCCACTACTAAAAAATAGATAGAGAAATTTGATCAAGTTTACTATATTACCTTTGTTTGAAATTATTATTACAAACTTTAAAGAAAACTTTAATTAATTAGTTAAGGGTAAAACTGTTATTTTGTCAAAAAGTAAGAGAGATAAAGCAGTAATAAATGCACTTTTATTAAACTGTGTGTTTTTTGTCGGGGGACAATAATTTTAGGACGGAGGGAGTAATAGTTATAACATAATCGGTTTTTAAGCGTTTTGTTCAATAACTGAAAATGATAAGCACGTCAAGCGTTAATTAAAGTTATGTTTTATAAGGTTTTGAACACATTTTTATACTTTTTCAAAATGTTACATTTTAGACCCTTAAGAATGAAAAATGGCAAAATATACCCTTGGAGTTTGCACTTTTACGAGTTTGGTCCTTCTAGTTTAAAAGATGTACAAAGTAAACCTTGCACTTTGGAAAGTGACATAATAGACCCCTATAGTTATAACTTTGATAAAATGACATTTTTAGCCCTTTTAGTTATAAGTTTCAGAAAGTTATGATATATACCCCTTGCATGGAATACTTTTGCAAAACAAGTCCAAAATCCATAATAATGATATTTTTCAATATGAAAAGTAATTTACAGGTTATAGCTTATTAATATATGCTAAAATATGAAGGTTTAACGTAACAAAAGTTCAAAATAACAATTCGTTAAGCTAGAAATCGAAACGGGTCAAATTAAGGTTAACGTACGGGTTTTAAGTTCAAATTCTTTCAAGACTTAATAAAGTACTTATTATAATGTTAGATAAGTTTATTAGGATAGATTAAAATGATAGTTTACAACTTTAGCTTATAGATTAAGCAAAAACATGAAATTAGGGTTTCATGAGCTCGGTTTAGATCAAAAAGGTAAAACATATATGTTTTTGAGTTCAAAGCTTTTAACCATAGTTTTAGCATGATCATATGAACATTATAAGGTTAGGAAAATAGAATGTGAGCTTATGGAACCGTGTTTTTGAGCTTATAGCTTGAGAAAATGGTCAAAATCAAGACTTTAAACTGTCGTCACTGCCCTAGAAATAACACTCCGAGGCTATCTTTCTTGGTTTCTTTTTCCTTCACTTCTAATCGTGAGACATCTTAGACCGTCTGAGCAAAGAGTTGCTGCATTATGTGTTATAGAAAGAAGATAGTGGGGATAAGTTAGAAATGAAGGGTTATGAGCCTATTTTATAGTCGAATAGTACCTTGGGCCTAGGAACTTAATTGGCCCCAAGCGCTTGACATAGAGTGTAGAAGCAGGAGGTGATGTGGAGAAACCTCTATGTAATGAGTTATCAATGCTAGAATATATTACTGGTGTTGGAAGGTTTTCTAATGGTGTTTAAAGGGCCGCGGCTCACCAAGAAGAAAGAGAGGTGATTGGCTGATTTTCTAGCCATATTTGAGTATACAGTAACTTTGTAAGCATCTTGGAAGTGAGAGGTGATTCATTAAGGTGATTGTATGCAAAGCAACTCTTGAAATGGTCAAAAAGAAAGGAAATGGTGTCGCTGGTTTGAATAGTCCGCGACTTATGTGGAGCAAAAAGAAGAGATGTGGCTCACTTGGAGACCAAGATTTGGATTGTGGTGCTTGTAAGAAGCTTAGGGGTGAAGTAGGTGCATCATTGAGGTGCTTGGATTGTATGGTTGGAGTTTAAAATGGGTCATTTGGAGGGAAACTAGGCGCGGGTTCATTTAGGCACGGGTTAGGGTTTTTAACTTCTATTTCATGTACATTGGATGTAATAAAGATGGAAATGAAATGTAGATGTTGTATTTTATGTTTTTACAACTTATCTGATTAATGGTTTAGGTTTAAAACAGATAAAAACCAAGAAATAGGTCTCGGTTTAGAAACTAGCTTGGCTTAGGGTTTCTAGGTTTGAATTCATGAAATCTTATGAAATGAAAAGGAATATGGATTGTAAATGAAGTATATGAATTGCTTGTAACTTGTACTTAATAGATTGTACAAGTTTCTTAGGAAAATGAAGGTAAAACGACTATTTTGAATATCGTGCATTAATGATTTATACATTATACTTTAAAGGACTTGTACCTTATTTTGGAGGGAAATTATATTCAAATGAGATGTTATATTACTTGTACATGAGCTTTGATTACTTATACATTCATCTTGGATGTTTACATTACCTAAAATTAGGGTTTAGGCATAAACGTTAACGGTTAAAGCTCATTTGGTATTAAAGTCGTGAAAACTATGTTAAATAGATAACGTATATGATAAAATAGATAATAGATCATTGACTTGACATGTTATGATGTTTACTTGATGTAAACATAGATAGAATAGGCATAGGTCGTTGCGAGAGCTCGTTTACTTTTAGAAATGTAAATTATGTTACGTAATGAAATGAAATGTATTCCTGTGAAAAAGTAGTACTTAATATAATAAGTAGATATGACATTGATGAAATACTGGAAAATTATAGGTTGTTATAGATACAATCAACAAGAAGGAATATATTTCAATGAAACCTATGCCCCTGTGGCAAAATTAGAATCTATAAGAATTCTTCTTGCGTATGCTTATGCTCATGACTTCAAACTCTTTCAAATGGATGTCAAAAGTGCTTTTTTAAAAGGTTTTATAATCGAAGAAGTCTATGTTGCTCAACCCACTGGATTCGTAGATTTCGAAAAACCCAACCACGTTTTCAAACTCAAAAAGGCTCTTTATGGTCTCAAATAAGCACCCAAAGCTTGGTAAGACAGACTTAAAGCCTTTCTCTTAGATCACTTGTATACCATGGGATTAGTAGATAACACTTTATTTACTAAGAAGAGAAATTCACATATCATCATTATCCAAATCTATGTGGACGACATCATCTTCGGATCAACATGTCAAGCGCTTTGCGAGGATTTCTCGAAAATCATGCATGACGAGTTTGAGATGAGCATGATGGTTGAATTGAATTTCTTCCTTGGTCTACAAATCTAACAACTCAAAGATGGAATCTTCTTTAATCAGTCTAAATATGTCAAAGAAATGTTTAAAAAATTCCGTCTTTAAAATACCAAACCAATCAAAACTCCCACGTCATCCGAAACTAAACTCACCAGCGACGAAGACGGTGAACCCATTGACGACACTAAATATCATGGCATGATTGGCAGTTTACTCTACCTAACGGCCAATCGCCTGGACATCATGTTTAGCGTTTGTCTTTGCGCCCATTTTCAAGAAGCACTGAATACTTCCCACCTTAAAGCCGTGAAAAGAATGTTTCGATACATCAAAGGTACATCCCATCTAGGCTTATGGTATCCCAAAGGAGCCGGCTTAGAAACCATCATCTACGCCGATTCTGACCATGCGGGAGACTACGTCGATCGCAAAAGCACTAGTGGTGTATG
>BQNB010123262.1:0-20129 GCA_026074375.1 Tanacetum coccineum
TCATACCAAAACGAGCCCTTTGCTTTTCCCCTATAGAAAAGCTGGTATTGACACGGGAACTGATGAGTGACACTTCAAGTATTTACCAACTGAAAATGTTATGAAATGGATAATGAAGAAGTCTGTCTTTATCAAAATCTAGAATAACATGGTAATTTATTTCTGAGGATACTAACACGGTAGTTTATTTCTGATATCGTTTTGCAGAGGCTGCTGCTGGGAGCTCTCCACAAGTGGATTTGTTTGGAGATAGTTTAATTGGTGACCTATTGGATACACCAACACCTGTCCCCACACAGGATTCAAATCGAAATAGTAAGTCAGAAGAAGTTGATTTGTTCGCAGATGCTGCTTTCGTATCTACACCAACAAGTGTGGCAGCACCTGGGTCTCAGGTAAACTCAAGCTTGTACTTTGTAGTTCCAGTACTGAGTCATGAATAACTTGTTACCACAGTTAGGGTTGTGTAGTAGGTACATTACCAATTAATTTTTTGGCATGTTGTGAGTTGTGCAGACTCTCCAGCTGTAGACTTTTTTGACAAATCTAGCAGTGAGTCTGTGCGTGAACCATGTCAAGAAGGTAGATCTGACAGATGTGGGGATTGTTGGCTGTCTGTCATGAATAACTTTAGAGGAATTAGAGGATACCTTTAGAGGAATTAGATAAAGAGCAGGGTCATCGCCTCATGTTAAGATGCCTCAAATTAAATAAGACAGAAAAATAACAAAACTAAATCAAACATATGATATATGTTTGAGCAAGATCAATAGCATAAGAGAAGAAAACGTACGTGATGATAACAGAAAAATGAGAGATTTTTTTTTTGGAATTTAGTAGCGGCTTATGGTGGCCGCCAACTAGGGTTTTAAAAATAGAGATAGAGAGATTTGATAATAGAGATTGAGAGATTTGACGGGGTTAGGTGGTTGAGGATGGCGACTCATTACGACCGATTGGATCAGAGAATCACACCTAGCTCTGATAGCATGAAAAAAGATAGAAAACCCCGTGGGTTATGATATATTATTTCACCACTATTTATAGATACAAATATAAAGGCTTGATCCCAATAACAACTAGACTACAGCTAAGAATGATGAATGTACAGATAATGATTATTCAATCATCCTACTCATTATTATCTAATCATCTTAAAATACATGTTGGCTAACAAATCATCCAAAAATATATCAACTAATATTGAAAGGTAGCTAATCAAATAATCTATCATCTAATAAAAAGAATACCAATATAAGAGTTTTATGAAACCCAATAAACATCAACATTCAAAATCATAACAAACAGATTACCTGTATGCTTAAACAATCTTGCAAACTTGGTGAGTTAAAAGAAGTGGGCTTCGTCAAAAGGAAAATTTGGTCAAAATGTTGCTTGTAAAAAAATATTAGGTATAAACTTTTCTTTTATAAATATAAAACAATACTAAGTAGTTTAGTGGCTTAAGTAACTTAGTGAACAAGTTTTGGTAATACAATAATTTTATTAGTGATTTTTTAAGGTACTAAGACTAAAAGGACAAAAATCACGATTACCTTAATAAAAACAAAAATCACGATTACCTTTGCGTGTGATTAAGCCATGTTTTTAATCTTTACAATGTTTGAATGGATTTGCTGACCTGTTAACAAATTAGTACGTCTCATAACTTTTAACTATCAATTATAAGTGGCTCATCACATTGTGCTTCCTAGTACGAGGAACTTCAGTTATGACTTATGTGTCGTACTTTCGGAACTAACCAGACCACAAACATTAAGATCTAAGGCTATGCAATAGAACTACAATAAGTATAATGAGTGTCATAAATCTTACGCTAAACACAAAAAGTTCAAAACGACAGCGCGTTGTATTAGGAGACGCACTCTGTCGAATTGCAACATGAAGTTGCCTTTGCTGTTTATTGAGGAGGACAACTGATTTCAGTCTATCTTCACATATTATGTAAGACATAGGTGGTGTTATTCTAAGTTTGATGCGTATTGTGTTAAAGCTCATGTAATTTTCTATATCTGCATTCTTATTTTGTTGGTTCGAACTATGGAATCTGGCTGTATAGTTCTCAACTGACATTGAGCATTCGGTATACTAATTAAAATCTGGTCCAAAAAGAACCACGATAACAACACATGAAAGTTATAAAGTTCAGCTTAGTTGCTATATCAGTATCATCCTATCATTTCTTCTATAGTGCTACACTATTAATATTATACTAACCGGTGCTCTTTATGAAAGGAATGGTTGAAACTGAGAAATCATAATGGAATGACAGGAGAAATGAAGAAATGATGGGGATCAAAATGGGGGGAAAAATAGGATTGACCTGCCAGAGAAGACCCGTTTGACTCGGCTGTAAACTGGCCATTCTGACCCGGTTTCAAAATGACCGTTCATACCCATTCATTCACAAAAACAGTTAGTGTTACAGAAAACACATGAACAATTATTCAGATAACTTGAGTAAAAATATTTGCATCAATACATAGCATTAACCAAACGAAAAGCTACACATCAGCACTAGATGTCAACATAACAAAAATATAAGATACTATTACATAACCAACGAATTAGTATTCCTGTATAATCCTAAAACCCATCAAAGACATTGCTTCAACACAGCAAAGAGATGTGATGATTCTCAACGAAAGCCATGACTGCCATAGAGAAGTTGAAATGGATACAGCAAAACGTACCACTGTCTTGTGGTCGGGGGAGAAAAGTGCACCGAATCAAGCCAGAGGAAAGTAAAAATTTTTAATCATTTTCCAAGAAGTTTACTGCAATTACATAAATTAAATTTATACGAGTGTGAGAAAGCATTGGTGTGATTGGCGTTTAAACATGTCTACTAATCTTACACAAGTATCTATAGCAAGGTAAGCAATTCACGAGACTTATTTTCGAGGCGTATTTAACTATGTGATGCTGCCATTTCATATGACGGCCACTCTCACTTAGAAGAAAATTATACTCCCAATTCTCCCAACATTGTCTACCCTGTGAACTTCAATATACTCGGAACACAAATTTCAGTAATGATTAACCCTAAACTTTTATATAAGGGTGAGGATTGTTTCTGATAGTATATCACGATTGGTTTAAAAAAATCAAATCTTGTATCCTGGGGGAAATATAAAGCGTAATCACAGTATTTGTATCAGATTTAGCGGATACTAAAATCTTCTTAAACACAAGATAGTCGTCTCTTTACATCTAGATATGATTCTTTTTTCCGAGGGGGGGTGGGGGGGGGGGGGGGGGGGGGGGGGACTTTTTGGAAATAAGTTTCATACATAACGACTTTGATTATCATTATCAATAAGAACAAGCTTAATAGTAACATACATCTACGCTAACAAAAAAGCCTTAATAGGTAACTTACAATCTAGGCGAATAACATAAAAGCCAACAAGACACAGTTATGATGCACATTAATCAAACCATCCACATGTCTCGCCACCACTCACAGCCTTCAAAAGCTTCAACACTTGCAAAACACAGTAAGCATTAGACGAACTGCAAAGCGCATAGCGAAGGTGAGTGATGGGTCATGTTGCACTTCTATGTTTGAAACATGTTAACAGGGACACAAGTTTTATATTTCAACATTAAACTGGACCTGCACAGAATAGCATCTCCAAAAGATCCATAGAGCTGCGCGCATATGTACCGCCCCTATCTAACACTCCTTTAAAACCATATGTGTGGCCACACCGTTAGCTAGAGTCATATATATATTTTATTTGGTGAAGGGTGAACATTATATTACTATAACCAATAAACAAGATTGTACAAAGAGCATTACCACAGGTTGGTTTATACATGCCTAAAAACTAACTAGTGGAAGCTTATTCAGAAGTAAAAACTTGAACACATTGATCACCTTATTAATACACCTAACAATACCAAGTCCAACAATGACACTGCATGAACTAGGAGTTCCTTTACATAACAGCTTATTAGAACAAAGAAATTAATAAAAGGGTGTTTGGGTTTGCTTATTTAAGAGATTAATAATACTACCAGTTAAGACAAACCACGGAGATAACGGCGGACTGAGGTTGATGACGTCACCCGTGGTGGTGGTGGTGGAGATTTTTGTGTTAGTGGAGTTAACTACATATATGGTCTTCATTACTGTATTTTTTTTATCATATTCGATTCTTGTCATGTCTCATAATATTCAGTCTAATTTGACATGAAGTGACATACAAGCAGATAAAGCATTGTGTGAACTCTTGTACGACTATGTAATGCACAAAATAGAGTGTCTCAATCAATTTTTTAAGTGTGCAAATCAATTCCCAAATGACAAGGGTAAATTACATTGTTGGTCCCTTTGAACTTACGTCCGTTTACCCGTTTGGTCCCTTTGTTACTGGATCCTTTTTTTTTGGAACGTGCATTTTTATTATAAACAAAAACTAGCAAGGAGCTAGATTACAAAAACAATAATATAGGGGTTTATGGAGCCATTCGTTCCATCCGAACGAGGGCTTAAGATCTATACTTACACCAATAAAAAAAGAACTACAATGACATTATCAATAAGCATCGACTCGAATGTTTCCTCTATCGTACCAAATAGGAGCTTTGTTTCGATAGATCCAAACGTACCACCAAATGGAATACCAACTCTCGAACATCTTTTTGAGTTTGGAATCCATACGAATTGAAACAACCAAGGAACTTCCCGATTTGCAAATGAGTTCAAGTTTGCTGACCAAATTCCACCAGCTCAAAACCTTTATTAGCAATGTCCCGAACCAATCCTCACCTAAAGAACAAATGTCCGTCGATTCAATAGCATTATCAAAAATGGACACGAACATATTCCTGAATGTCAAGACCTCACGAGAAATGTTGAAACCGGGTAAGTAAAGCATCGTCTTGATATTCCAGGCAAGAACGTTAATTTTATCGGGACACAATTTTTTTTACACTTTTACCCATCTAGTTTCTTCTCCAATATTCGGAAGGCATATCTCATCGATACGTCTACGAGCAGAGGCCACCGAAAATATACCCGTACTCTCCAGATTCCAATTCCATCTGTCAGCCGAAGGCACGATAGTGACAGAACGAACCAATTCTACCAAGCTGTCGCATTGATTTTGCCAGGAAACCCCCTCTAAGAATTCCGACGGAAGGAGCGACCAAACTCCGTGTCGCCTAACTTGGAACTAACTGTAACATCCTGAAGGATTCAAGACCGATAATCTGGAAAAATGTTCTAAAAATGCCCCTAGTAAAGCCAATGATCCAACCAGAATTTGGTGGGACCTCCCCGTTTCCCATATTATGTGTCTGATATTAAAAACGTACATACCTTTTCTTTGGAGAAAGATGAACTTCACTCAAATACGAAAAGCCCAACATGATTTTCAGTATAGTCCATTCCGAATGAATTTTAACCACCCACACCGGAATAGCCACAAATAACTTTAGTCCAAATAGAGTCTTTTTGCGAGAGAAACTTCCAAACCCACTAATCATCAAGCCTCTATTTTAGCGCAAATAAGTAGACCAACACCAAGCCCGCCGTCGTTTTTTGTCCTTTCAAAACATTGTCCATTTACCCCAAGAAGCCTTTTTAACTACTACGGATCAGGCCATTAGAAGAAATGACTTCTAATAGACTCCAAGAAATGAAGCACCTTTGAAGATCTTTGAAAATATAGACATGTGAAAGACGGAAAATAGATCCTAAAACCTGAATTTTCAACAAAGTTAAACGACCACCAATAGATAAAAGTTTGGATTTTCCATTTGGAAAGCCGAGACTTCACTTTTTCAACTATCCCTTGCCATGCTTGAAACTGTCATAAGAACCACCCACGTACTAGTCCCAAGATAGTAGAAAGGACACTAAGGAACAGACAATCCTAACTTTGCAGCCGCTTGATGACCTGAGTCACTTTCCACTTTAACCCCATATCTACTATTGTTCATGTTAATCTTAAGGCCCGAACAAACAATGAAAAAAGCATTTCAAAACAGAATCAAAGTGGAGATATTACCGTCACTCCACTCCCCTAAGAAAAATACATCATCCGCATAGAACGATAATGCGAAAGACATAAAGATTGGATCTAAAAACATTAAACACATATACCTTTAACATCCCCCCCTGCTTTACGATCCTTTGGAAAAATGATAAATGAAAGCTTCTCCATCACGGTCATAAAGAGGAAGGGGATAAAGGATCGCCTTGTTTCAACCCTTTATAGAATTGGAACTCATTCGTAGGACATCCATTGACAATAATAGAACCCTTAGAAGAAGTTAGGCAACTTTGAATCCAGTTACGCCATTTACACCTGAAACCAAACTCTTTAAGAACATCATCTAAAAAATCCCATCTACTCGAATCGAAGGCCTTTTCAAAATCGACCTTAAAAATTAGAGTTTTCTTCTTCTTTTTGGTACACCCACTGAAGAATCTCATTAAGAATAAACGGACCGTCTAACAATCGCTTTGCGTCGATATATGCAGATTGCACTTCATTAACAATGTCGCTCCCAAAATATTAAACAACCCTGTTAGACAAATATCTTGGCATGATCTTGTAGATACTTCCCAATGAGGCTACTAGTCTAAAGTCCTTACCAAGTTCGACCGAGTCTTTTGGGATCAAGCTATAAATGATGATAACAACCAGGAGGAATTTTCTCCATGAATGAAGAAAATATTACAAGCCAAGAAACATCGTGCACAATAACTAGCCAAAAAATGCCGATAAAAGCCAAAAGAAAAACCCGGAGGGGCCCGAGGATTTGTCAGTTGCCACAGCCCCCCAAAACAAGAGCCGTTTTAAATCTCCTGTTTAGAAAACTTTCTCGCTTCAGAAGGTCCTGACTTAGATATCAAAATAGTTTTTTTTCGAAATCTCATATCAATTTGAGCACGCCTACTCCTATAGAAGCTCTAGCCGAAGTTTAGCGAATCTATCCTGACAATGAGAAAGCAATTCTTGTTTGACATCATTAGGCTCTCTTCCAAACGCCATCAATCGTAATACCCCCAGCTGTTCATTTATTACGTTTTTTATTAAAATTCGTGGAAAAAATTTGATTTTCACGCCTCGATTTGACCATATTGATCTTGCCTTATTGAGCCAAATCCATGGAATAATATGATCCATGTTACGAAGAGCAGCCAACCCCTCCATACTTTTTGTCCGCTTCTACCTCAGTACCTTACCTTTGTCCAATAACCGCATTCTAACTGGTTCAACGTCCTTCTTTAAGATTTGCAATAGTAGAAACTGTTTCACTTTTGTTATCTTAATCCAAACTTGATGTGAATTTAAGGAATATCAATTTACCCTCCAATTATACGGCATTCCATTAGAGTCAACAAAGGGCAAATTCCAAGTTTAAGTGACAATCATTAAAGCCCACGAGATGAATCCAATGGTGAAAGAATCAGAAGGAACCCGGACCATAATCATGGGCCGACGCTCGAAAAGAATCGTCTTTGATCGGAAGTAAGGAAATCTGTCTCAAAGTTATAGCCGCTAATGTGAGGGAAAATATTTAGCAAATTGTTAGATACAAAAAATCTATCCAACTTGCTCATTTTGGTCGCAGACTTATGACACCAAGTGAAAGCACTACCTCCAAGATGAACTTCTTCAAGACCCGTGGAATTAATAAAATAATTAAAAATATTCCGCATCCCATAGAACATTAAAATTAAGTACGAAACCTTCTGATTTGACTCGAAGACCTTCCATTAAGTCCCCCATAATCCAAAACCTCTCCTTGCAACTGAATAATAACATACGCCAAGTAGTCCCCAAAGCATATATATACGTTTATCACGCTATCATGAGGAGCATAGACCTGCAATAAACATGAGGTCAATACCGTTCAATAACCAAACACGCCCTAAAATGATAAAAAAATCCGAAATAGTGAAGCTTTTTTTACAAAAATATGTTGGGGATACCAACACACAAACACAAGACTTTGAGGAACGACATGGCAAAGATAACGAAGGAAATAAGTGTCCTTACGTATAACGGGGCTCGAAGGACCAAACGGGCAACAAAATGCGACTTTAAAGACTACGTACAAAAGTCTTCGTTATATGGGGACCAAACGGGCAAACGAACCTAAGTTTAGGGACCAACAGTGTAATTTACCCATTAGACAAAATAGACTAAATCTGAGACATGTTAAAATCACAGGGACTGGATCTGATACAAAAAATGAAAAATAGACTGAATCCGTAATTTCCAACAAACTACAAGGACTATTTACGCTATAAACCAAAGTTAATCACAAGTGTCAGTAATATTCAGTTCCTTTGCATAAAGTGTTAACATGGATAATTATAGTTGTCTAAAACTACCTAATGTTGATTTTATATATGTTAAACAAAATCTTTCGTTTGTCAATGATTATGCTATATATATAGAGCTTAAACATGTATGATTTATAATTTGTATCTAATGTTATATCATTCAAGGTGTACTTGACGTCGTATCTAGCTTCTTGCTAGTGTCTAATATAATCACCCGATTTTTGTTTTTTTTTTTTTTATTTTGTATGGACAATGTAGAGGGTAATCGAAAAAAATTATTACAAATCATTGTTATTGAATTTATTCAGATAAAAAAAATACCCGCGGAAACATCTTCGATACCTAATAACTTTAAAATAATCGATATGGTCACAAACGTTACTAATATACACAATAGGCGACTGATACGCAGTCGTTTTGACTGTGGGCCCCTAGCTACGATACGGGCTGCTTTTTGGGCCAGCCCCGATTTAGTTTTTTTTTTTTTTAATTTGTAATTCGGACAAAGTAGGAATGGGAAAAAAATATGCGGACTGTTACCGCGTCTTTGGATGTGGGCCCTAGCTACAGTAACGGGCTGCCATTTTGGGCCAGCCCGATTTTATTTTTTTTTTTTTTTTTTTTTTAATTTGTATGGACAAAGTAGGAGGGAAAAAAAATATTATAAAATTTCTGATTTATTCAGATATAAAAATACCCGCGGAAACTCTTTCGATACTAATAACCTTTAAAATAATCGTTATGGTCACAAAAACGTTACTAAAATACACAATAGGCGACTGATATGCAGTCGTTTTGACTGTGGGGCCCCTGCTACAGTAAACGGGCTGCAATTTTGGTGCCAGCCCGATGTATAGTTTTTTTTTATTTTTTTTTTTTTGTAAATTTTTTTTGTATTTGTATGGACAAAGTTAGGAGGAAAAAAAATATACAAAACATTTCTGATTTATTCAGATAAAAAAAAATTACCCGCTGGGGAAACATCTCCTGATACCTATAAACTTTAAAATAATCGATATGGTCACATACGTACAACGCCAATTATTTTAAAAAAAAACTACATATAGCAAAAAAAAAACAACACTTTAAACATGAGCCCAACAATAAGCCAATATAAAAAAAATTTATTACTAATAAACAACACTTTGTCGACAAAATAGCCTAAAATATTCGCATCAAAATGTGGGCACAAAGTAAAAAAAAAACTATGGCCCAAAATTAGCCTGAAATCTGGCCCAAAGTAAAAAAAATACAAAACGTCCCTAAACTTTTAATCTATTTACGATTTTCTTACACAAAAAAATCGTAAAAAAAAATTAACAAAAAAAATACGTCAAGTTTTTTATTGTCACACTTTTTTACATTTCTTCGGCCCAAATAAATAGTAGCGAACCGTCACAAAAAAAATATATTCGGGAAAAAATTAACCCGTCCCAACGCAAAAAAAATATTCCCGAATCATACAAAAAAAGAAAATATCCAGGAAAAAATTAGCAAAAAAAAACCCAAAAATAGCCTGAAATCTGGCCCAAAGTAAAAAAAAATCCAAAACGGACCCTCAACTTTCATTTGTCGACAAACTAGCCTAAAATTCGCATAAAATGTGGCCCAAAATCTGGCCCAAAAAAAAGATATCGAACCGTCCCAAAAAAAGAAAATATTCGGGAAAAAATTAACCCGTCCCAACGCAAAAAAAAAATTCCCGAATCGTACAAAAGAAGGAAATATCCGGGAAAAAATTAGCCAAAAATAGCCTAAAATCTGGCCCAAAGTAAAAAAAAATACAAAACGGACCCTCACCTTTTAACTATTTACGATTTTCTTACATAAAAATTCCCGTAAAAAAATTTACAAAGCCGTCCCAAAAAAAGAAAATATTCGGGAAAAAATTAGCCCGTCCTAATGCAAATTTTTTTCCCCCGAATCATACAAAAAAAGAAAATATTAAAAAATAGCCCCGCCATAACGCATCGCCCAAAAAAAAACCCCCCGAAACGTAAAAAAAAATTATTCGGGAAAAAATTAGTCCCGACGCAACACGCGTGTTCTTTTGCTTGTTTTTTTTACATTGGTTGTAGAAATGTCACTATATAGAAATAATCCAAACTTTTGTTCTTGTTGCATAGGTTATAGTGGAGACAAGAATATACACATTGTGTTTTTTATGTACCCCCTAAATCACTATTTGTATCTTCCCGGGTTTTTTCCGGTTTTTTTTTTTTGTATTTTATTTTTTTTGTATTTTTATAATTTTGTATATGTTATAAAACTGTGACACGGAAAAAACGGAACGAAAAATATAAAGTTTAACAGGTCAAAAGTATGAAACTGTCAAAAATTACGAAACAAAAACTGATAAAAAACTGCGTTGCACTGTAAAAAGAGGGTATAAAAAGAATCTTTTTTACTTTTTTGGCACTATTCATGTGCCAAGGAGGTACCAATAGGGGTAGCTTTTTTTTTTGGCTTTTAAGGTTTGTGCTTATACTAAAACCAGGTCAAGTACATTGCACCATACATATATAAGTAGCACCCATAAACTTATTATTAAAATAGGGCGGCGCACCAAAAATTATTCAACTTTGACTAAGAATAAGAAAAGCTACAAAAAATGAATGTCCAATGGTAATTAAGTTTTACTTACGATCTAAAGTATTTATTGGTGATTAAAAGCTTGATTTTAAGTATAAAAATGATCATTTAGAGGTCATCAAATTAACTTGTGTTTGAAAATATATATATAAAAAAACACATGTTCATCGAAAAATTTAATTATATGGATATCAATATTCACAACAAGCAAAAGAACTCGCGCGTTGCGGCGGAGCTAATTTTTTTCCGAATAATTTTTTTTACGTTTCGGAGGTTTTTTTTGGGCGATGCGTTATGGCGGGGCTAATTTTTAATATTTTCTTTTTTTGTATGATTCGGGGAAAAAAATTGCGTTGGGACGGGCTAATTTTTTCCCGAATATTTTCTTTTTTTGGGACGGTTTTGTAAATTTTTTACGGGAATTTTTGTGTAAGAAAATCGTAAATAGTTAAAAGGTGAGGGTCCGTTTTGTATTTTTTTTTTACTTTGGGCCAGATTTTAGGCTATTTTTGGGTTTTTTTTTTTTTTTTGCTAATTTTTTCCCGGATATTTCCTTTTTTTGTATGATTCGGGAAAAAAAAATTTGCGTTGGGACGGGTTAATTTTTTCCCGAATATTTTCTTTTTTTTGGACGGTTCGATATCTTTTTTTTTAGGCCGATGAATGTAAAAAAGTTGTGAACAATAAAACATGAGTGTTTTTTTTGTAATTTTATACGGATTTTTGATGTAAGAAAATCGTAAATAGTGTAAAGTTGAGGGACCGTTTTGTATTTTTTTTTACTTTAGGTCAGATTTCAGGCTAATTTTGGGCTAAATTTTTTTTTTTTACTTTGGGCCACATTTTATGCGAATTTTAGGCTAGTTTGTCGACAAATGTGTATATTAGTAATAAAATTTTTTTTATATGGCTTATGTGTTGGGCCTCATGTTTAAAGTGTTTTTTTTTTGCTATATGGGTTTTTTTTTAATATAATGGGTTGTACGTTTATGACCATATCGATTATTTTAAAGTTATTAGGTATCGAAGATGTTTCCGCGGGTATTTTTTTTATCTGAATAAATCGAAACTTTTGTAATATTTTTTTTCCTCCTGCTTTGTGCATACAAATTTAAAAACAAAATAATTAAAAAAAAAACCAAAATCGAGCTGACCCAAAATGGGAGCCCGTTACTGTAGCACAGTGGGCCACTGTCAAAACGACTGTGGATTTGTCACTGAATGTGTTATATAGTAATGGGCGGATACCCGTTTAGAAGTATTTGACGACGTCGCAAAAAAAAGCCTACAAGGCCGATTAATCGACTCCTAGGCGCTACTAGGCCACCAACCTTGCCGATTTCTATAAATCGGTCGAACAAATCGGTCAACAGTGGTCAACGACGATCGATAGCAGTCAACGGCGATCAATGGTGGTCAAACTTGTCGGAAACCAGCAAATCTTGCCCAAAATACCCAAAACGCACTGTAAACTTGTTTTAATCACTTATAGTTACTGTTTATATCTATTACAAGTTGTTTTTCTAAAACATCTCGCCAAAAATACGAAAAAATCATCGGAAATACCAAAACTACTCGGAAATACCCAAAAATTGGCTGAAATGTCAATCCGGTTAATCTCACTTAGATTGATTATAAGCTACAAAAATGTCGACCGCTTTACTACCAATTCACGATTTTTGCAATCTTGTTATTTGATAAGGCCTTCAACTTTCACTATTATTAATACTAGACCCATTGTGTTGATTGAAAATGAAATATATTTGTTTTTCTAAGAGAGTATTGATAATGAAATATATATGTTTTTCTATTACAAATTGTTTTTTTTAAACATCTCGTCGAAAATACCCAAAACTCATCGGAAATATCAAAACTATTCGGAAATACTCAAAATTTGGCTGAAATGTCAATCTGATTAATCACCGATTAATATCATCTAGACATATTACAAGCTACAAAATGTCCACTGCGTGGCTACCGATTCACGATTTTTGCAACCTTGTTATTTGATAAGGCCTTAAACTTTCACTTTAATTGATACTAGACCCCATTGTGTCGATTGATAATGAAATATATTTGATTTTGCATGAGAGAGAGTATTTGTGTGATGAATATAAAATTAGTTAATAGCTAGTCAAAGGAGTAAAGAAGGTTATCAAAGAGTGAAAAAGGCTTAAGAGATAAGGAAAAGCTGTTTTCCAACTCAACAAACCCCATCATTTTCCATGTCACATGTTTTATCCTCGACTCACCAATCGGATCGATAAAACAGAAATGTCTTTATATATTTTCTTGAATTAATGTGGGCTAAAAGTCACTAGATACATTTGTAACCAAAATTATACTATTACACATTTTAGGTTTAAAACGACATAGTTTTTGAGATATGTGCACTATTCATTTTAAGCACTATAGCACTACTACAGTGCTACAGTGCTGGGCAAAAAAAGTCTAAAAAATTTAGCTTAAAAATTTGGCCCGGCTTAATTAGTTTTTTTTTTTTTTAAATGTTACAAAAGTACCGACGCATTGACCTAAAAAAATACTCATTTTAAACACGGTACTAGAATTAAAACGACGGCGTTTTTAACCTACTTTCACTATTCATTTTAAGTTAGCCCAAAAATTTGGGCCGGCCCAATTAGTTTTTTTTTTTTTTTTTAAATTGTCGGCACAAAATAAGGAGGAAAAAATGTTATAAAAGTACCGAAGCATTCAGATAAAAAATACCCGCGGTAACATTTCTGAATTCTATTAAACAAAAAAAACGCGCGAAAAAACAAATAAAAATAAATAAATAAATAAAAATAAAAAATTAACGTCACGTAACAACGCGCGAAAAATTAACGCCCGCAGCAACGCGCGGGTAATCTTGCTTGTTACTCTATATTACATTTCCCAAATGTATGAGGTTTGACCTGCTACAGTGCAATCACAGTGGGCCAAAAAATTAGCCCACAATTTGGCCCAACTTACCCAAACTAAAAACATTAAGCCCGCAGTAACGTGAAGAAAAAAATAAAACTTCCCCTATTAACATAAAAAAAACGCTGAAAGCGAAAAAACAAAATAAAAATAAATAAATAAATAAAATAAAAAATTAACGTCCACGTAACAACGCGCGAAAAATTAAACGCCCGCAGCACACGCGCGATGTGAATCTTGCTATATGGACAATATTAATGAAATACTTACTTTTCATGATCGATACTAATACTAATAGAGAAAGCGAATAAAAAAATTGATAACAAAATTTAGAATAGTAAAAAAATCAACATTCAAATCTCTCCGAAGTAAAGCAATATCCTTTACCACTAGATAGATGTAGCTGATTGGTTAATGTTTTACCATTATACTATTCTTTCTAAGGAAATATAAAAAGTGCTATCAGTTGTGGTGAAGACCCAGTGGATGTGTTAGAGGTAATACTATGACTAAGGATTCTCAATGTAATGAAGGATACTGATAGTATAGTAGAAGAGACATTTGTTGAAACAAACACATTATGTCACACCCCCAGACGGCCTGGAGGAACACGGCGTCGGAGGGTGACTTGATTGGGCATCTCAAGGTACAAAGCATAAGGAACGACATTCTAAGGGTACGTTTGAAAATAAAAACATACTTGAAAATAATAATATAAGTTTTACATCGATTAAATTTAAAAAGATCTCAAACAGTTAAAAATGCGGATGCATTAAAAAAGTCAAAACGGTATTTAAAGACATTGATAAATCTCTGGTATAACCGATACAGGCAAATAGACTTCAATAAGTCAATCAAAACAGCATCCTGCTAGCAACTGAGAAAAACTTGCTTAAAACGTCAAGAAATAAAGTTGAGTGAATTCATAGGTTTAGTTCAAACGTTGTTAAGGTACTGGGACCACAAGATTATCAACACATTTGCGAAGTTATAACAAATACTATCTTCAAATATAATATTGTATTTACGTTGACGCTAAGCTCATGACACCGAAGCTATTACGTTTATGATAGTATATGCCTAAGTTGAAACAAGCCCCCTGAGGTAACTTGGACCAAGTAATACCTTCTTAAAGTTTGACATGGTATAAATCGTTATCGGAACCCCGTGGGTATGTGAGCGATACTCACCGGATAGGGATAATCTGTCTCAATAGATCTATTTATAACACTCGCGCTCCCTCGACTGTCCTGCAGTCAAGAGTATTATCGGTTCATGATTAAGTGAGGGAACAGTAGTTAGTTGTTGGTCTAATACGGACTTAGGCAACAGTTATACTGTGGAAATTCTAGTAACGTACTTGTGTTCCAGTTTTAAAAACAAGCAATGTTTATCACCCAAGTTATTAAAACAATGTATTTCAAAAACACGTAAATGAGTGGGGCTATGTACTCACCTTATACGGGTAGTGGATCAAAAGGATATCAAGCAAAGTGAATATGAATCTCAGGTTCTAGAATCAACATATAATATATTAGTCGTTTAAGAATGATGTACAACGAATATCGCTTAACGCAAGATCTGATCTGACATCTCAATAGTAGGAAACTGGCGTTATCCCTTTTTAAAACGTACTTTCGGAAAAGTTTTAGGTTTTGAAAGTCTCGACACTTCAAAAACAATATTAGAAATTATTTTGTCTTTTAGTGTATTTCGTCTTTTAGTGTATTTTGTTCTTTTAGTGTATTTCATCTCTAGATTTATTTTATCTTTTAGTTCATTTTTTGTCTTTTAGGATGTATTTTTCGTCCTTTAGGTATTTTGTCTTTTAGGATATTTCGCCTTTTAGTGCATTCTCGTCTCTTTTTAGTGTATTTATTCTTTTAGGTATTCGTCATTTTTGTGTCACGGACACTTATTTGTCAACGTTGACTCGATAACTAAAGATGTTGACCATAATCGAAGTACGTTTTTTCTATATTTGTATCATAAAGTTTGATATTAAAAATATATCTTCGACGCTTTTTTAAAGTTTTTATGATGATTTCGGTGACCTTTTCTTACAAATTTAGAATTTCCATTTTTATTAACCTCGACTCGTGAAACTATCTATTTTACAAAGTGTATCTTTTATTGACTCGCAAGTATATCCGACATATTTTCGACAACACTTCAAATATCGCAACAGGTCCGTTCTAAACCTAAACCTCTTCGACATTCAACATATGCTTACAACAAATCCAACATCTACTTAATCTTTTCGCCAATGATATTTTAACTCAACATACGATAAATCTTGAAGTAAACGATATAGCCGTAATAATAGCATTATATATATCAACATAATCACAATGAACTTTTAAATACAAAAGTACAACTACTTTTTATTTTCTTCCATTTATAAACAAAAATATAAAACTTTGAGACTTGTGGTTTTATAGAAAACTAGATAATGATTTTCACAACGATCTGCTTTGTACACCTTGTTTGGGATGATCATACGAATGCAAAAGTACAACTTATTTATGAAAAATAAAGATGACTTACAAAGAAGCACGACGAAAGGTGGATTAGAAATCAAAAACAACCCAAACGTTGTTTTACAAATTACCCGAATGAACTAACAATCAACACGAACAATATATCTTCAAGTGGATGATCAAAAATTAAAAATGAATAGGTTTGTATGTGTGTTTTGGTTCGACAAAGAAGAAAGAAAAGAGAAAGAGTAGTGTATGTTTTTCTTTGGTGAGAAATGGTTAAGAAATGAACTTGTACACATGAATATAACTAGCAAAAATCACACACACACACACACACACACACACACTAGTGTGTGCCATGGGATAGGAGGGGACAAGGCAAAAGGGGACCATTTTGATCTTCAAATGAGGGTTTAGCAAGGACATGGTGTAAGCCCTTAAGTAGGAAGTTGGTTTGACTAGTTAACTTGTAGCAAAAATTCAAAAATGAATCCTAGGCATGCATGTATGTTGTAACCGGTTATAACAAGCCAAGGAGGGGACCAAAAATAATTTTTCCCACTTTCTAGGATCACTAGTGCTCTTTGTGAATTAATTTCCAAGATTTTGCATGCACATGTATAAGTATAAATTAAATGCGAAGCACGTAAGTAACGAAACGAGTAACGGTATCACGAAAAATTATGAAATTTTAAATATTGCTTAAAAACATAAAAACACGGATATTGCCAAAATACTACAATGTTTGGTGTCCCGGTTCGCTCCCGGAGACGATTCTCAGATAATAACGAAACAACTTCCCGGTTGAACGGTAAAGCTAAACCAAACATTCAAAAATTCAAATTACTACACGGAAATGGCTACTTTAATGAACGTAAATTCTTGGGTTGTCACATTCTTTTCCCGTTAAAGAAGCTTTGTCCTCAAAGCTTAGGACGCAACCTTTGCATTGGGTGCAGAGTTGGTGAAAAGATGCGGGTATTTCTTTTGCATTTGGTCTTCACGCTCCCAGGTGAACTCAGGACCTCTCCTGGAGTTCCAGCGCACTTTGACAATCGGAATATGACTCTGCTTCAGACACTTGACCCCACGGTCCATAATCTCGACAGGTTCTTCGATGAAGTTCAGTTTGTCGTCTACTTGGATCTCATCCAATGGTATAGCAAGTGGTTCATCAGCCATGCATTTTTTCAATTTCGAGACGTGAAACGTACTATGAACCTTACTCAAATTCTCTGGAAGTTCTAGACGATAAGCAACGGTTCCTACTTTGGCAATGATCTTAAAAGGTCTAATATAACGAGGGTTCAGCTTTCCCCGATTGCCAAAACGTATCACTCCTTTCCAAGGAGACACTTTCAACATGACCTTATCTCCAACTTGAAACTCAAGAGGTATGTTACGCCTTACTCGGCATAGCACTTTTAACGATCACTTATCAGGGCGAGCTTGGATATGGCTCTTGATTTGAACTATTCTCTCGGTTGTCTCGTGGATGATCTCTGGGCCAGTGAGCTGACTGTCTCCAACTTCAGCCCAGCAGATGGGTGATCGACACTTGCCGGCCCTTGACACAATGCCTCCAAAAACTGGAGCACGAGCCTTAATGCTGGTATGGTAACTGTTGTTATATGAAAATTCTACCAACGATAAGTGTTTATCCTAACCTTTTCCCAAAATCAAGTACACAGGCACGTAACATATCCTCTAACGTTTGAATGGTTCTCTCACTCTGACCATCGTCTCTTGATGGTAAGGCTGTACTCATATCCAATCGAGTACGCTATATGCTTTATGTAGATGACTACAATAATGTGGAAGTAAATTTTCCATCGCGATCAAGATGATCGAAACCGGCACTCCTTGCTTTGAGACTAACTTCCTTCAAGTATTAGTTCTCGCAATTTTTCTAACTGTGTCAATACTCTCTCATAGGCAAGAAATGTGCATATTTAGTGAGACAATCAACGATACCCAAATCGTGTCTTGTCCCAGTCCGCTGTCCTCGGCATTTAATCACAAAGTCCATTTTTTATGTTCTCCTCGGCGTCATTTCCATTTGTGGATCTCTGGTTGAACCAACAAATCAGATGGTTTCTGATATTCCTAACTTAAACCTTTGCACATGTTTAAAACACTTGAGCTGACATAGAGATGGCAATCTCTGCTTTCATGATAGGCCACCAATATAATTTCCTTCAAGTCCTTGATACATCTTATCCGATCCCGGGTGGACGAATACTTCGACTTATCCGACATCAATGCATAATTAAGGCCCTCAAATCACCAGACAAATAAATCGGAATCCAACTTCGATTGTTTAAGCATAACGTTCCGTCAGCATGAGGTTTCTAACTGTTAATCATGCCACGCAAATCTTCTTCGTTGATGAAGTTTCTCTTCCTTTCTTGCTTCCTGATTAAACACTCAAAATCTGCTTAGGAAAGGTTTTACACCCTATAAGTCATAACCAAGCTCGAACTCGTAGCAGCTTGCTTCATCCTTTCGACTCAGGGCATCAGCCAATCACGTTCGCCTTTCCTGGATTGATATCGAATCCTCACAGTCTAAATCGCGTAAACAATTTCTAACCAACAGTCTTTGCCTCATATTCATGTCCTTCTAGTCAGTATGTGTGTCAAACTCTTATGATCCTGTAAACATAACGCACTTGGTACCAATACAGATAAGTTTCCACATTTTAGGGCAAACAACTACTGCACAACTCAAGGTCGTGTGTGGTATAGTTTCTTTCTCGTGAACCTGAGTTAGGCGGGATGCATAAGCTATGACCTTCTCTCTTTGCATCAAAACCGCGCCCAACCCTTTATGCGAAGCATCGCAATATACCACGAAGTTCTCACTTCCCTCTGGTAAAGCCAAAATCGGCGCACTACACAACTTTTGCTTCAACAACTAGAATGCAGCTTCTGCCTTTTCTCCCCATTCAAACTTCATGCTTTTCTGAGTCAACTTCGTCATAAGTCTAGCGATTTTTGAAAATCCTTTGATGAATCATCGGTAGTAACCAGCTAAACCTAAGAATTGATGAATCTCGGTAGGTGTCTTGGGTGACGCCCAATCCTTGATTGCTTTAATCTTTGCGGGATCAACGTAAATGCCTTCACTATCAATCATGTGACCGAGAAATTATACATTCGACAGCCAAAACTCACACTTTGAGAACTTGGCGTACAATTCTTCCTTCTTCAATAATTTCAGGACCAACTTAAGATGTCCTTCATGCTCCTTTCTGCTTTTGGAGTAGATCAAAATATCATCGATGAATACAATCACGAATCTATCTAGATATGGTTTGCACACCCTATTCATCAAGTCCATGAAAACAGCCGGTGCGTTAGTCAAACCAAACAGCATTACTTGGAACTCATAGTGACCATAGCGGGTCCTAAATGCTGTCTTTGGAATGTCTTCCTCACGAACTCTGAGTTGATGATAACCAGATCTCAGGTCGATCTTAGAGTAGACTCTTGATCCTTGCAATTGATCAAATAAATCATCGATTCTCGAAAGTGGGTATCGGTTAAGCTTGTTCAGTTCATGATAGTCGATACACATCCAAAAAGAACCATCTTTCTTCTTGACAAACAAAACCGGCACTCCCTAGGGTGAGGAACTCGGCCTTATAAACCCTCTATCAGAAAGTTCTTGCAACTGAGTAGACAACTCTTGCATTTCGGCTGGTGCTAATTGATACGGTGCTCGTGCTACAAGTGCAACACCAGGGACCAAGTCGATTTGAAATTCAACTTGTCGAACAAGCGGTAACCCAGGCA
>BQNB010123263.1:0-20129 GCA_026074375.1 Tanacetum coccineum
CTTAATATAATAGCATATATAATATATATATAACTAAAATACCAATTATAAATAATAGTATAAGATAAGTATTCTGTAAGGCTTCTAGAAAGTTACTTTTAACCAAAGCAAAGTCCAAAACCTCCCGGGTCGTTTCCTCGACGCAGCGTGAATTGAGAATCGGTTAAGTTCGTGATCGTGTGATTCGAATGGTTTCAATAGATTTTGATTTTGGATTCTGATTCTATAATAAAAACGCATAAAACATGTAAAGACAAGTAAACAATAAAAGCATTTAAAAAATTAAACACGAAAACGTTAACGGGAATTTAAAAACGCGATATTTAAGCAAATAAATCAAATTTTAACCCTAAAAATGTTTTTTTATTTTTTATAAATCCTAAATGTCTAAAAATAATTTTAGAAAATAGAATTATATTTTTCTGACTTTTATTTTATTTATTATGATTTAAAAAACAGATTTAATCTAAATTAATTATTAAAAATAGAAAACTAAATATTAGAATTCTGGAAAAATTAGAAAAACTACATTGACTTATTTAAAATATATGAAAAATAAAACTGGAAAATAAACTAAAACAGATAAGCAGTTAATAAGCAAATAAGCAAAATAAGCTTAAAACTAAAATTGACTATAACAATTAAATGTTGCATGTCTTTAAATGAAAAAGACCCCAGAGGGCAGTTGGTTATGGTGCGTGTGTTAAATCATTGGGTGTGTTAAGAGGGAAGGTCACAGGTTCGAGTCATGGACTACCCTTTTTGAAAAAACCATTTTTTATATTTCTTTTTGAAAACAGCTAAAGAACAAGTAAAAATAAGCACATTTAATAAAAGCACTTTTTGACAAAGCTTAAAATTAAGCTAGAAAAAGCTTAACTAAGCTGACAGTTTTAACTTAAAACTGTTAAGCTCAAGTTAAAGCTGTCTTGGCTTTTTAAACTAAATAAGCTAGAAGAAAATTAAATAAGCCAAAAACAGATGAAACACTAGACTTAATAAGCATTTAGGACCAAAAATAAGCTGACATATTAAACTGAAAAGCACTTAACAAGCCAAAAGATAGATTGCTTAAGACAAATACCAAAAAGGACTTTTGACAGATTTTAAGTTAAAATTTAGGACACATTAGCTCTAAGTAAAAGCAGAAAAGATAAAAAAAACCTAAAAACTTATGACTTAAATAAGCAAAACATTTAATGAAATAAGCTAGAAAAGAGCAAAAGAAAAAGGCAGACTCTACTAGCTTTGCTTTTGGCTTACAATGACTACTTGAAGCTAATCATTAAGACTCAAAAACACTTATTATCAAACGAAGACTTAAAACAGATCAAAACCCTACTACATTAAGCTAATTTTAACCAAAAATTATCCTAAATTAAGCTAGGAATTGATCTAAATTGAACTGCATAATCAGACTTTAAAGAACCAGGAAACACTACTAGAATGATTATAGCTAAAAGGCTTAACATGCAATTTCCAAAGTAAACAACTCAAAACAGATTCATATTGAGACTAATGAAGCTACATTAGATCATAAAAACTACTACTCAAATGCATTTTTAAAGAACTTAATGAATAAGCTGTTTGAATCAACACATAAACCAGTAGACATGGAGCTTTGATAAAACTAACTTAAAAACTTAATAAAACTTATTTTAAACTTGTTAAAACTCATATTAAGGTTAAATTAGAGCTTATGAAAACTAAATTGAGGCTAAAAACAACATACACTTGCTTTTACTATGCAAATTATGCTTAACCCAAACACCCTTTTAAATTAAAAAAAAATCATTTTAAAACTAAATTACACCTAACTAAGCTATGAATTTTGAAAACAGATTAATATCTAAGATTTATAAAGACAAAAAAGCAAAAATTTAAGGAAATTAAGCATTCTATAATAAGCTAAATCTAAAAGCAGTTTAGACTAAAAACAAGGACAATTTTAAGAAAACACTACCTAAAAGGCTTCTAAGCTAAAAACTAAATAGATAAGCATTTAAAAGACAGAATAAGCAAATTTAAGCATCAATAGGCCAAATAACAAACACTTAATAAGTAGTTAACAAGCTAAATAGAGAATTAAGCTCTAAAGGAGAAATTTGAAACTCATAGATGCCTTTGCTTAAAAAAGGTTACAAATACTCAAAAGAGCTTATCAACAAGCTCTAGCTTGTTTTCATAAGCTAGTAAAGTCCATAAGCCCTTCCAGATTTGGCTTATCTTCCATTTTAGCTTTTTTTGAGTTATTTTTTATGTGAAAAAGACTTAAGCTAAATAAACTATGAAAAAGTTAATATAGCTTAAGTGAAACAGTTTTAATAAGTAAATAAGAGCTCAACAAACATTCTTAAAACATAAAGTGCATTAAAAACAAGATTTTTACTTAAGAACTTAAATTTCATTAAACTTTAAAACATTACAAGGCTTTGAAAAGGAAATTACAATAAAATTAAAAGACTTAAAGAAAACTTAAATAAGCTGTAAAATTACAATAAAAAGCTACTAAAAACTAGATGCTATTGGCTGCCCTAATGGTCTTCTCTTTATAGCCGAATAAAGAAGCCTCTAGGTCTTCAATGTGTGTTTCTTTTGTGAGGAGAATGAGAGGGTGTGCTTCTTGTGTGAGTGAGCTTGAAACCATCATCTTAGCCATCCATTTTGCTTTGGCTCCAAGTAGTATAATCTGAGCCATTGAATTTGGTCCTTGTCCCATCAACCAATCAAAAAGTAGAGGATTGCCATGGTGGAATTGTTGGTTTGTGAAGTAGGGTTGAAGGTTAGAGTGATGGGTTTTTGGGGAAGAGGGATGAACAGTGACATTTGGCTTTGGCGGGAAAGTGGGTTTGACTGGGTTTTGGTATAACAGGTTAACGGGTGTTAGGGGTGCTGGTCATAAGGGACTAACCATGTTAGTCCTTAAGGACTAACGGTGTAAAACCCTAGGGACTAGTGGTGCAAAAAGAGTTAATGGGTATATGGGTAATGTATTTGTGCTTATATTAATTGTTTTGGGTCGGATGGATTCAAGCTTATACTTTGGGCTTTTAATTATACAAAAAGGCTTATTGTGCTGACTTGGCCTATTAATTTGGGTACGGGTTGGCCCAATAAGATGCTTATGTCTTCGGCTTTGGTTTTTCTTGTTGACTTTTTGATTTTGACTTTGACTTTGACTTTTCACGCTCTTCCCACTCTCGGGCTCGTTTTTGTCCTTTTTGTTTCAGTTTTGTCATTTTTGTTGATATCCATTACCTGCATAATCATAAATCATAAAACACACAAATACAATGTATTTTTGATATATTTTGGTAATTTTAGGCTCTTTTTTATAGGTAAAAGGTATGTGTAATTAAGCACATACCAATCAACTTCTAGCTTTCTACTCAACATTTTTGACAGAATATCTTATGACAGAGGATATTTCTTTTCTACCATCATGTGAATCACAAAACCAGTATCCATTAAAAGCACATGAACTCTACAAAAATTATGTAACTTCCAGTTTATCAGATTCTAGTCTTGTTGATTTCTCCATATTTCATCTTCTTCATTTGGTTCCATCATTGTCTTTAGATCTCCCCAAAGTAATAAGTCATAACCTTCTGGACTTGCTGTCTGAAATCTTCCCTTGACCAATCTGTACAATTCCAGCACATCTTGCCTATCAAAATCATAAAGCATTGCCCTAAATATCTTGTAATGTTTAACACTTCCATCTGCTCTTTTGATTTAATAATAGTATTTATCATTTGCTAGAATCTGTGTCTCCTAGTCAACTATTGGATACTTTGTTGCCAATTATTCAATATTAAGACTTTCTTCTTCTGGAATAATGTTCAAGTAAACTTGAAGTTCTTCTTTCTTAGTATCATCTTCTAGCTTCTGTTTCTTAGCACTTTCCTCACTAAGAGTTTCTCTTGCTCTTTTTCTAGCAAGTGATTTCTTTCTTCTTCCTCCAGCTATCCTAGAACTTTCTTTCACAGCTTGTTCAGCTATAACATCATCTTGCTGAACTATCTCTTCTTCAACTGGTTTTGAAGATTCTTGTTGAAGATCAAATCCCGATCTCTTCATAACTTCCTTTTCAATCTCAGAACCCATAGGTATAAAAGCTTGATTTTGATCCCATACTCTTTCAAATATAGGTCTAATATCTTCATAGCTCATTCCTTTAAAATGACTCATCTTGTATCCACCTTGATTCTTCAGATACAGACACATGTTCTTCCTAACTTCAGCCACAGAAAAAGGTCTATTTTGAAGTGTATGATATCTTAGAACAGCTAGATCACTCTAATCAATATCATGAGCTTCATCAACTTTAGTTGCAACTTCTTCTCTTTCATCCAACTGCTTTTGCAGTTCCAAGGCTGTTTCGATGTCAATCCTTTCTTGTTCTTGTCCTGCCTTAAATCTAGCTTCTTGTTCAGAATTGAAGCTAGCTTGTTCCTCCTCAAATACCTTCTTAGCTAATTCCTTATCAATACTCATTTATACTTGAACCCTCTTCTTGATTTTCTTTGGAGGCTCAAACTCATGCATAATTACTTTGCCTTTGTCTTTTGCCTTTACACTAGCAGTACTATCTAATTCACTAGCAGTACTAATATCAGCAGTACTAACTAATCTACTAGCAGTACTAACTCCACCACTGCCAGTACTAACTTCTCTTCTTCTTCTGATGTAAGTTTAAACATTTTCAACACTTCCCTTCTTCTAGCTGCATCTTCAAGAGCTGTAGCTGCACTAAAAACTCCTAACTTCTCTTCAGGTTGATCACTAATCAGAGTTTCATCTAACCTCTACTGATCTTCAGCATGTAAAGGAACTAAGGAAATTCCAGTATCTAAGTCTAGTTCTTTAATCAAAATCCTCCCCTAATTAAAAGGATCCTCCTCAGCTTCCTTATCATCAGAGATTACAACTTTGGCTCTCCTCCTAGCTTGGCTTGTCTTGATTGTCTGTTCTATCTTCTTCACCCTTTTGATCAGTTTTGTAAGAGTAGCATTGTAAGTCTGTTTTGTTTGCTTTAATTCAGACTCCAAGCTTTCAACCTTCTTAGATAGTGAGGTACAGAGATTCGTCAATTCATTTAGTGATAAACTACCCTCATCACATCTAAATGAGTGAACACTTTAAAGAGGTGATTCATGGGGCATTAGAGCACCCTCCTTATTAACAGGTGTTGGTTGTGAGGTTGATGAATGTGTTTGAGGTAATAAGGATGGTGAAGATGTTATTCTGGAAGGAGATGACTCAGGTGTAGTGAGCATGGTTGGAAATAATGGAATGTCCACCCCAAAATATCCCTTGGAAGCCCGTTTCATATTACTGAACAGTTTTTATGTAAGGGTAGGTGTAGGAAAGGTTCTCTTATGAGGTAAAAGCATTCTCTTGCATTTGTTCAAAAAGATTTGAATGAATATGGGATACATCAAAAACTTTAACCTACTATCTATGTTCTTTACCATGGCCTCAAAAATTAAGTTGGAAAAGTTAAAGGTACGGTAAGTTGTCAGGCAAATGATAGCAGTAGCTATATTACTACTAAACTGCTCCCAAGCAGTTTTCTTAGGACTAAAACAGTGGAGAATAGTATGAATGAAGAATTTCCACTGAGGGGAAAAATGTCCCTTTTGAAAAGTTAGGCTATCAGAAGTGATTACATACCTCATGAGAGCCAGTTGCTCAAATATTTCTGTAGTAGGTAGAGTTTTAAGACCTTCAAAATCCTCAAGCTTGAGATGTCTTCTAATGGAGGCCTAAAAAACAAATACCTTGACCTTCCTATCTATGGTAGCAGTGATTCCCCTGACTATTGTGCTCAAAGCAGTAGTTTGCCAAAATTGTTCAATAGGAGAAGCATAAAGGGTTGGGCATTCAGTGAGCGCATTCTTAATGTGACTTGCAGTTAGAAAATTAATGATTTGATGAACCCCCTCACTTCCTTCTGACTTCTCTAAGTATGCAACCATGTTGTGCTTGTCACAAAATTCTAAACTCGCCATTTGATGAATAGAAAGTGAATTAAGGTTCTGGGATATGTTCGTGGGAGAGAGTATGAGTGTTTGGTAGAGGTAATTGAAATACGAAAGACTTTTTAAGGTTTTAATATTACACCGACTGAATAAGATTTGTACTTATCTTGAAGAAATCTTATGTTTATATAGAAAGATCATGAATTATCCAATTAGTTAAACCTATAGACGAAGTAGTTGGCGAAAATTTCACAACGGCTATATTTAGAGAAGGAAAATCTGTTATGGCTCAAATAGTACTAACGATCACTCAGCAGTACTAATATTAGCCTAGCAGTACTAACTCTAAGCCCAGCAGTACTAAAATAGGACTATGAGTACTAAGTAATGCCCAACAGTACTAAGTAATGCCCAGCAGTACTAAGTAATGCCTAGCAGTACTAACATTGAGATACCAGTATTAACCTTAATTTCGTCTAAAGAGCATTTTCAACACTAAATATTGACTCTTAGAATCTCTCTTTTTGTTTTTATGCTCACACATTATCTCTCAATTCTTTTTGCTCACCAATTCACTCTTTTTTGTTTTTATCACACAACTCTCTTTCTGTTTTTCAGCTCACTTAATCTCTCTATTCTTTTTCTTACCAATTCACACAGTTTTGTACAATTTTCCATCAATTCCAATAGTTTCATACTGTCCTCCCCACTTCTAAGTGTGTAACCTCTTGAGAGAGGTAGATCATTGGACTTTTTACATGTAGTCTCAAACCTAGTTTGAGCATCTACACCCACAATATGGTATCTTGGTACCTGGGACCACTACGTGAACCAGTTCCCTAAGGACTTGATCCATTAAGTGTTGCTATGGATTGGGTCTTATTAATGTTACCACTGTCCTACTCTGCTTCTAAGCTAGTAGTGGCATCCCTTTCCATACTGTCACCCAACTCCTTATGGACAACCTCATCACTAACCTTTACAGGGGGGCCACTAGACTGAGGTATCTTGGTGTCCCGACCTCTTTTGACATGCCTAGATGTTTTTTATTTTCTTTAACACACTGTTGATATTACATGTCTTTCCATCCATGCTTGTATATTAACATAAGTAGCCTCCCCTCAAACAATACTTTAGAGGTGAAGCATTCAACATTAAGTACTCAATTTTCTTAACCTGCAAGTGTTAGTCTAAAACCAAGAAAAACACAATCCAAAGCATTTTTTTGTTTAGCAGTATTAATTTTGACTAGCAGTTTTAACTAACAATATTAAGTATAACTGACAGTACTAGTTATACTTAGCAGTACCAATGGATACAACTAACAGTACTAATCCTTTACAAAACTTTACAAAGACATACATAGATTTAAACATTAAGGATTAAGCATTCCAATACTTGAGACCAAGTACTGAAACCTTCCTGCATCAAAACCTTTTGTAAGAAGATCTGCAACATTATGTTCAGTATCAATTTTAACCATTTGAATTAACTTTTTAGCATTGCAATCTCTTATAAAATGATGTCTAATCTCTATATGTTTTGTTTTAGAATGTTGAACAGTGTAGGATCGATATTCCTTTATGAAACACTGATATACTGTCAACTATGCGGAATCTAGTTGGCAGTACTTAAGAAGAATTGATTTTGAATCCAAAGTACTTGTCCACAACAACTAGCAGCAACCACATAAAAAACCACAGTTTGCTTCTTACACTGCCATGAATATCACCTATTTCCCAAAACGACAACCACCAGAGTAACTTCCTCTCACGATATGCTCCAGCATACACTTACCAGTAATTAAGCAACTAGTTCACAATTGGAGAATCTATAGAAAACCAAAGGCCTCAATTTGGTATTTGCCTTGACAAAATCAAAAAAATTCTCTTTACAGCTAAGAGATAGGATGTCCATTGAGTAACAAGGAATCAGGCACAAGCCCATACTGCAAAACAAGAAATCGTGTTCTATGATGCTATAAGATACACCAGGACCAATCATAGATCTATAGAGATGTACATCAACATCATCAGCATCTCCATCTTTGACTAAAGGCTTTTCCAAATCAACTAGAGTAGAAGCAGACTTCACATTTGTGTAGTTGAATTTCTTTAAAATCTCAGCTACATATTTATCCTGGCTAATAAATATTCCATCTTTCCTTCTGTTGTACTGAAATCCTAGAAAGAAAGTAAGTTCTCCCATAAAACTCATCTGAAACTTATCCTTCGTAAGCTTCTCAAATGCAGTACACAGTTCCTTGTCTGTGGAGCCAAAGATAATGTCATCAACATAAACATGTACAAGCAAAATATCTCCTTTTTGCTTCTTGATAAATAATGTCTGATCTATTTTCCCTCTTTTAAACCCATTGCCCAATAGATAGTTAGACAAGGTTTCATATCATGCTCTTGGTACTTGATGCAACCCATAAAGTGCCTTGACCACCTTGTAAACTTTGTCTGGATGGTCAGGATCTTTAAATCCTGGTGGTTGAGTAACATAAACCTCTCATAGTATAAGTTTCAACACACAATAAAATATACGATATAATATAATCCAAAAGAGCAATTAAGAACTTTTCTAAAGTCTTCCTTAAGAAAAGCTCACTCTAAAAGATATATATAATATATAATATACGTATGTTTTCCGGAAAGTATGATCTCCCGGGTCGTTTTTTGAACGATTTGAGAAATTGAAACCTCGTTTGATATTGGATATTGATTTGAATGGGTTTGAAGATTGATTGGGTTTTCTATAACTACTAATTAAAAGCACAATTAAAAACAAGCAATTAAAAACAATTAAACACTTAACAATTAACGGGAAACAAATAAAACGCGACAATTAAGCAAGTACACTAAAATTAAGTCCTAAAAATGCAAACTAATTTTCTAATCCTAAAATAGGACAAAAGAAAATTTTAAGAAAAAGAAAAATATTTTTTTGATTATTTTTGAATTTATTATGAATTTAAAACTATTTAAATCTAATTAAATCCTAAAAAATAGCAAATTAAGTCCTAAAAAATTAGAAAAATGATTTTTAAGCTTATAAAAGTCTAAAATAACATAAAAACTTAGAAAACTATTTTTAACTATTTTAAAATTAAAATCCTATTTTTAAAATTAAAAATGAAAGCTCAAAAATGAAATTTAAAATCTAAAAAGGTTGAAAATGATTTTTCTTAATGTAAAACTAAAGAAAAGTATTTATTCTAATACTAAAAACTATTTTTTTGAATTTTTATAAAACTTTTTCCTATTTTTTATGAATTTTTGAAATTAAAAACTTAAGAAAAATGATTACAAATATTCTACTTAATGAAAAATTATAAAAAAATAAGGAAAAATCTAAGAAGAAACAGAGTTTAATAGAAAAATGAAAGGAACAATACAGCTTAACAAATAAGCTGTAAAAGTCCTAGAATAAGCTACGGCTTATATAAGGAAATAGAAAAGAAAAACGTGCTTATTAGTTAAATTGTGCAAGAGACGTGTTGGATGAGATATTGTAGCTTTTGGTTAACTCGCTGGCATTGAGTGGGAGGTCACGGGTTCTAGGTCTAGGCAACACCCTTTTTACCCCTTTTTTATTTTTTTGAAATTTAAAAGCTGAAAATGAAAGAAGACACTTCTTTGAGTATTTTTAATAAAGAGATCACTAGCTGAAACTCAGGAATTAGCTCTCTAGGAGCTTATTAAGGTTCTGACTTCAGAAAGGATGCTTTTAAGCTCAATTTAGCTTGTTTGGACTTATAAGCATGCACAAGCTTCAATTTAAGCTCAATTTACAAACTGAAAACTGTTTTGGAAAACTTATGAAATACTTAATCTAGGAATAAAAGCTATTTGAGCTAGAAACATTTTAAACTAACTGAATTTAGCAAACAAAGTAGCAAACTCAGGATTAAGCATCAAAAGCACAAATTTCTCTTAAGCTAAAAAGCTCAAAAAGCTCAAAAAGCTAAAACTAAGGTTGAGCTTATGAGGACTAATCCTATAACCTATGAACTAGCTATATCAACCTAAAAACCTAAACCTATAAGCTGGAAATCAATAAGCAAGTCCTAAATTACATTAAGCTATGACTATTCTATAAGTAAACTGAATTTTAAATCCTAAGACCTATTTTTACTAACCTAAAATTTAAACCAAAAGTGACAGCAGTTGTAACTTTGTTACCACTGCTAGTGCAATTGGCAAAGGCCAAAGCACAAATGTGCAGGTGTCCTTAATGGACTAACCTGCACATTACACACTCTTATTGAGTGACTCTAAACTCAAAGCAAGCAAGAACCAAGCCTAGGATGGCTTGGTAAAATTTTTAACAAGCAGAGATAAAAGAAAATTTACCCTGGTGCTAAAACAACAAAGTTAAGCCATAACTTTTTATCAAATAAAAACTAGCTTCTAAAAACTGAATTATTACTAGTCTAAACTGATAACAAAACTAACCCACACAAATTGCACAAGTCATTTTGACTTTTAAAGGTCAAACTAGCTAAATCCAAACACTCCTTAACCTATGACAGATTTTAAAATAGCTTATGAAATTAAGATCTAACAAACTAATCTTAAGTTCTAGATGTTATTTAGCTTATAATGACCCTAATAAACATAAAATCAACAACTGATTAAGCTAAATTCTAAACTTAAGATCTACACTACTCTAACTGTATTTTTGGATTTTTATGACTCTTATGACAGATTATTAAACAAACTAAGAATTGAGATACTCAAACTGAAAACAGATAAAATGACATGACTATTAAGCATAATGAAACTCAAACAAGCTAAATTAAACAACTAAGAAGCAATTAACCAAAACTAATAATCTACTAAGCAGTTTTATAAACTAGAATTTAAGGACAAAAGATTTAAATGGAAACTTACAATGCACCTTAGCTAAACAAAGGTAAAAGAGGCTCTTAGAGCTTATCTACTGCTCTGGCTTATCAGAGATAAGCCAGTGAAGTCCTTGGGAGCTCTTCCAAGGCTAGCTCCCCTTCCATTTAGCTTAATAGTCCACAAGTCAATGTGAGGTATTAGTTAAACTGATTTTAGATATTTAGGTATGATTAGGATTGAATTAAGCTCAAATCATGAGCTTATAGACTCATGAGAGCTGCTGAGCTTATTAAGAGCTTATCAATCAAACTAGAGCTTAATTAAGAAATTGAGAGCTTAAGTATGTAAAACAAAGTAATGTAAACTAAAGTGAACTTTTATTAATGATCAAAACGGATTACAAGAGATTGAAATATGAAAATTACAATTGAACTAAAAACTTAATAAGCTAACTTTTTTACTTAAAGGAAAAAATTACAAGAAAAAAAGAAAATAGATTCCTCCGTGTGTGTGAGGGTGTGAGCTCTATTTATAGTCATCCAGGGAAGCTTCTAGGCTGTGCCTTGCTTCACACGCTCCTGTCAATCACATCCGTACATTTTTTCAATCATTTGGTAGTGATTTTGAGCCGTTGGATCTTTCCTTGGGATCACACGGATTGCCAAGCTGGCAATCCTTGATGTGACCCTTGTGCTTGTTATGTGAGTGATCCAGAGCAAAAATCATCATCTCTTGTGCTTCTTTGAGTCCACGTGGCATTAGTGAGCCCTTTGCCTTAGCCCTTGATCTGCTACTTAATGGGCATGACAAATAAGAAGGTCTTGATGATAAAATAACCCTGCAATTTGTGCTTCTTTGCTCCGCCCCCTAATTACTCTTTTTGAAAACCCTTCTAATTGGGGATCTTACCCCATGGTTTTACCCCCTAGAGTTAAATGAGGCGAGATGAGGTATAGTCGTTAACAAGTTTTGGGCTGTTATTTTTGACTTGGTGGCAGGCGTGGGTTAAATGGGATAGTTTGGGTGATTAGGCCCCAGACTTTAATCCTGTTGGTTCTTATGGTAATTTAAGTCAAGTGAAACCAAGGGGTGCACTACATCTTTTCATTTTATGCAACGAAAGGTCCCTAGACTTTTTAGTGATGGGAATGGAGTTAGTGTCTTAGACTTTTGTTTTGGGTTTCTAGATCCGGGTGGGTGGTTTTTTTTAAAGGGTTTTTGAGCCCGTTAAGCTTAGGGATAAGTCTGTGTAATCTTTTGAAAACTTTGAGGGATGAATGATCTTTGGGGGTTTTGTTCCTTTTGTGGGTTAGACTAGTTCTGCTAGTACCAGGGTTTGTTTGACCAATTTTGACTGGAGGGTAAGATTTTTCTGGCTTTGGTTTGAATATTTGGATTTATTTGTGTCTTCCGTTTCCCGTGTACGTGTTATGCCCGTTTTTATGACAGGTAGCATTTCAGTGTGATTTTTGATATATCATTCCTGCAACACATATAAAACACAAAATACGAAGTATTATTTTTGCCAATTTTAAATATGTTTATAATATTTTAGGGGTCATTTTTGGTGTTAACGGATTATGGGTATTTTTACACCTATCACTTCACCATGCAAACCATATGTAACCATCTCTTGAATCTTCAATTATGTTGGCTTATAGATATTGATTACTGATGAAGAAAACTAAGTATCATGAAATTGTATGTAAGTAGAACAACCGAAACTTATGTACTTTTATCTTTACTATCTAGTGTGACTTTCGATCTTATAAATCATCTATGAATTTAAGTAGATCTGCCAACCTCTTGCAAAAAATCCTTTCTTCTGTGAGAACACTTATCAAGTGATAGCCCCAAATGTGCTGCATTAAGCACCCATAAGTTAGATCCACACACATTCTCTAGATTTTGACAAGTCTTCATCACAACATTGAAAAATTACATAAAAGTTACCTTAAATGTTGTGAGCCATTTGTGATATGATAAGCAACACAAACCTGTGACGAACAACATTACTTCAATGTCAAATAGGTGATAATTAATCATCTTCATAACTAATTAATTCAAACAATCCAAAAATGAGCCTTTAAATTTGTTAAGAACAAATTATGTACCAATCGAGATCCAAACGACGTGTGTTGTCCAACAACAGACATAGCTAGCAGTACTAATTCTTGTTACTACTGTTCTTCTTAAAATTGGCAAAACTAACCTTCTTGGTAGTACTAAGTAAATGGACAGTAGTAATCACAAATACTAGCAGTATTAAGTATTTATACCTGGCAGCATTAATATGTACGAGTAGTAGTGAATAAAGATAACAGCACAAACATATACTCCCATCAATAACCACGAAGCAGTTCGCATAATAAGTCAAACCCTTAAATTTAGGGTTTTCATATCATAATAAGTCCCATTCCCCATTCTGCGCCTAATATCCAAAACTTCTTCATAATACCCGCATCCCATAAACCATAAACTGCTTTTGATAAATCTTACATACCAACATGAAAAACTAACCTTGACAATCCAGCACATCCATAAATACCAGTGATAAAAAAAGATCACTTGTTACATAAACAATCACGACCAACAGTAGTACTAACGAATTAATCAAAATCTTTATATTAGGGTTTCTGTTGTTTCTTTGTGCCATTAATTCGATACCTGCTGCTTTTTCTCCTTTGTTCTTGCTAATGACAACAGCTTCCAAACACGTGCATATGTCTGAATATAATGTACGACCGCTTCAAATCATGAACACAACGATTTTCTTGAACCCAAAAACCTTTAACTTTTATGATTTAAGACATAAAAATCATCAGTATAATCATCTGCTGTTCACGAATGCTTGATAAAGATCACTTCTTTATATCGAATACCCTGCTACTTCTTTGTTACTACAGTAAACGACTCCAAGCCAACATCCCTATTGTCGATATTCTTAAAAATTCAAATAGAAAAACTCGACTTACTCTTTCCAAGAACGAACAACAACTTCTTGTTTTTCTAGTTTAACGAATTTTATTATTTGAAAAATCCTTACAACAAGATTCGTTTTTGAAGCTCTTATGAAAACCTAAAATCGATTTAGGTTTAACTTTTGCGCATCAAGAGTTTTGAACACAAGCAATCAAATTACCAAGCAACATACTGAACGAATGATATAAGCATAATAAACCATAGATTGAAAATCATTTACTGCTTAACCAAATTAGGGTTTATTGAAAACCCTAAGTTTACTGAATTCGCATGTTTATCGAAAACCATAAACCTGAAAACCTTGAGATCCTATATCAAGAGCCCCGTGACTCTGATACCAATTGTGGAGTATGATATAACTCCTTAGATCGTTGTAAGCTCAGGTTGCTTAGACCTTATATCTAGGATAAATAACATTGAACATAAACATATGCATAGCAGAAATAGCACAAGAACAATGTTACTCTAACAAGGTTTTCATCATTATCTTCCATGATACATGACTACTACAAGCCCTAATTCTACACGATCAACTGTAGAATGGTTATATCAATTTCAAGAAAATCAATGAGATTACTTTTCAAACAACACATTTAGAAGTCGTTCCCTTGTATCTTGTGCTGTTGTATTATGAAGTAACGCCCCCAGACATATTTCCGCCGTGACACATTTTTAGGGGTGTTACAACTTACAATAGTAAAAACCTTCACCTTGTGTAGTATATAAATGGTTAAAAATTTTAACATTAAGCTTCCCCTGAAACCCATATGTTAATCATCTCTTGAATCTTTAATTTTGTAGGCTCTATGTAATGATTATTGATGAAGAAAACTAAGTATAACGAATTTGATACAAAAGTATAACAACCCAAACTTGTGTCTTATATCTTGTACTATCTATGTGACTTCGAACTTATAAATAAATTTGTGAAATATAAGTAGATCGCAACCTCTTGACAAAAATCTTCATCTTCTATGAGACACATAACAAGTGATAGCAAATGTGAGCATTGAGCACCATAAGTTAGATCATACACCTTTGCTAGATTTTGACAAGTCTTCATCACAACATTGAAAATACAAACAAGTTACCTCTAAATGTTGTGAGCCATTTGAGATATGATAAGAACATAAACCTGTGAAACTCCACTTTAATGTCAAATAGGTGATAATTAATCATCTTCATAACTAATTAATTCAAACATACCAAAAATGAACCTTTAAATCTGTTAAGAACAAATTCTGTACCAATCGAGATCCAAACGACGTGTGTTGTCCAACAACAGACATAACTAGTAGTACTAATTCTTGTTACTATTGTTCTTCTTAAAACTGGCAGCACTAACCTTCTTGGCAGTACTAAGTAAACGGACAGTAGTAATCACAAATACTAGCAGTATTAAGTATTTATACTTGGCAGCATTAATATGTATGAGTAGTAGTGAATAAAGATAATAGCACAAACATATACTCCCATTAATAACCACGAAGCAGTTTGCATAATAAGTCAAACCCTTAAATTTAGGGTTTTCATATCATAATAAGTCCTATTCCTCATTCTGTGTCTAATATCCAAAACTGCTTCATAATACTCGCATCCCATAAACCATTAACTGCTTTTGATAATTCTTGCATACCAACATCAAAAACTAACCTTGACAATCCAGCAGATCCATAAATACTAGTGATAAAAAAAGATCACTTGTTACATAAACTATCACGACCAACAGCAGCACTAACGAATTAATCAGAATCTTCATATTAGGGTTTCTACATTTTCTTTGTGCCAATACCTGCTGATTCTTCTCTTTTCTTCTTGCTATTGACAGCAGCTTCCAAACACGTGCATATGTCTGAATATAACGTATGACTGCTTCAAATCATGAACATAAGGATTTTGTTGAACCTAAAAACCTTTAACAGTTAGGGTGTAAGACATAAAAATCATCAGTATAATCATCTATTGTTCACGAATTCTTGATAAAGATCACTTCTTTATATTGAATAATCTGCTACTTCTTTGTTACTACAATAAATGACTCAAAACCAACATCCCTATTGTCGATATTCTCAAAAATTCAAATAGAAAAACTCGACTTACTCTTTCCAAGAACGAACAACAACTTCTTGTTTTTCTAGTTTAACTAATTTTATTATTTGAAAAACCCTTACAACAAGATTAGTTATTTGAAGCTCTTGTGAAAACCTAAAATCTATTTAGGTTTAACTTTTGCGCATCAAGAGTTTTGAACACAAGCAATCAAATCACCAAGCAGCATACTGAACGAATGATATAATCATAATAAACCATAGATTGAAAATCATTTACTGCTTAACCGAATTAGGGTTTATTGAAAACCCTTAGTGCATGACAAAGAAACGGAAAAATAGTTGCCGATACAAAAGGGATAGTGCAAGTGGGATGGCAGCATTAAAAGGGGTTACCAAACCATTTTAACTTCTTCATAAATATAAAAAATTTAAAAAAAGTTGAAACCTTTCTAATCCCACCCATAAATACCTTAATAAACAAAAAACACACACATAATTTTTTCAAAAGCAATCAAATTCTGTAAAAAAATTTGCTCTCGAAGCCAAAAAAGTGTGTGTTTCAATATTTTCTAGGTACAAACAATTTCATCAAATTATTTTCTTGGTCAAAGTTATTTATCTAAGGTATCCATCTTAGCATTTCAACAGCCTTGATAACATATCACTTATTTCACGCCAGCGATCAAAGTCGAACTTAAAATTGTGACCATTTGGTAAGTGATAAATTGCCATTGTCCTTTTGTTTCAAATTTATCAAAAATGGCATCAAACCAAGCAATTAAGTATGCCCTTTAATGTGGTGACTTAACTGTAGAGTCCCTTGTTTTTCAAACTAACAATGTTGTGGGAAATTTCAATTTTCCATCAACTGTTCCATCCTACAAGCCAATTTGCAAGTTCTTGATGAACTGCCCACTAAAAACAGCCTTTACAAAATGTCCCTGAGTCCTTTACCAAAACTTCCGTAGGGAGTTTTGGTGCACGGAAATTGCCTATGACCCAAACCCATCCACTAATGAGAATAAGCCTCGTCCACTCAAAGAGTTTCTAATCAAGTTCACAGTGATGAATGGCAAGAAGCCATTGACCATTGAATTTAATACCTTTACCACATCCACTGGTCTTGATTAAAACAATGGTGCATATGTTGCTCATCCCTCTTTTGAGGTTGTTAAGGCTGAACTGGCCAAGATTGTAACGAATCCAAGTTATCTGGACAAAACCCTAGTCCTGAAGGACTCTTTTCCTGTGGCTTAGAGAATTCTGCTCACTTTTATGATTCAGGTTCTCGGCGAGAACTACTTATCCATTGAATAAGTAAACTTCATTCAACAGCTCATAACCTATAGTCTCATCACTGGGACTAAGGTTGACATAGGAGAGATCATTTACAGTGATCTCGTAACCAAGCTCTTGAATAAGTCTAGGCTGAGATACATTTCATATCCTAGATTTATCTCTTGTGCTCTAGAAGTGTTACTGGGTCTTGAATACACTTAGGATGAAATTTGGGTATCTTCCTGGCATCTTGAGTAACTCTAATTTTTCAAAAGACCCATCCAAAGTAACTGAAATTAAATTAACGGCCCATATGATTGCTCAAAACAATCAAAAGGATTCAGTGTTACCACTTCCTTTATCTGCAAAGAAAAAGAAAGGGAAGTCTCATAATGTGACTTCAACCTTACCTAAGTCACAGGTCCCTGAGGCTTGCGGAGCACTCTCTAAGAAGAGAAAATAACCTAAGCCTAAAAAGACACCCAGTGAGACCAAGGTATCATCACCCAAGCCAATGGAAGGTTTTGAGTAATCCCACTCAATCTCCTCAGGCACCGTACCTGATACCCATGATCTAGAGTGAAACATACAACTCGCTAGTACAGGATTGCCTTCCATACTCGATGAGGACACTCATAAATCACAACTTTTTCCTAAGGGTACAACTACTGATCCCAAAGACTCATGGGAAATGATCAGCCCGCTAATAAGGGATTGCCTTCCACAACTTCTAATGAAGGCACGGCTAAAACCACACCGCATCTTGAAGGGCCACTTGGGGATAAAGATTTAGGGGAAAACAAACCACCTGCTGATATGGAACCAATCAAAACCACTGTTACTGATCCTTCAGGTACTGGTGCTAAGTACCATGTGGACCAGACCCAGTCCACTTGATTGAGGTACCAGTCCCTGACTAAAAATGAAGGTGAGCCTTCGTATGAATTGAAGTCGGATATTGAAGCCCTACAACTCAAAACATTTTGATAAAATCGTTTAAGCTCAAGATTGGTTCAATCTTGGTATATCTAGGATGAACAATATCAATGATTGAATATGTACAGCGGAATTATAAGAACACAATCAATGTTATCACAAGGTTTTCTTTATTGAATGATTTCCCTATTACCCCAACTATAACTTGAGGTTACTAACTACTAACTACTAACTATGGTGTACACACACACCTTTACTATTCGACTCTCATCAGTCGATGTTTCTATGGATGGATGGTAAAACAATATGCTTGTACCTCCTTTTATAGCATAAGGAGTCAAGGCTTACATGGAAACTAAATAAAAGATATTAATGATTAAATATTCATCTTTATCTCTTCATATCTTTATCTCTTTTTGACCAAATCTTTATTTCTTCCACCAGCTTGTAGAATACTTCAATGACAACTTTGGTCTTTTTGTTTCCATCTTGTTTCATTCGTGTTTTGTCTTGTCAACTCAAATATAATTCCCAACACATTTGTTGATGTCTAAGCCTTTGCTACTCTCTGATGATGAAATGGTTTAAGAAAGTGATGAGAAGGAAATGTTTGAGGGCGGAGAAGACATGGATGAGGACACTCAGGTGGATACAAAAGTTCAGTCTCCACCACCAAATGTAGACAAGCTTGATCCTCTTCTATTTAAGATACTAATGAATCTACTTTTAACTCCAGTCCTGATCTTAAAAAGTTTAACAACATCTTACCACTCACTGAAAGGCATCTGGTTAAATATCTCAGGAAGGTCTCCAGAGTTCTCTTTAACAGGCTAACTGAAGCACAGTGGACGCAACATAAAGAGGCTGCTATCTCTTATGCTGACATTGAAGGTTATTATGAGGAAAATATTGATCAAAGGGAGCAAACTGACAAAGTTATTGATGCAGCTATGAACTCCCTTGACAAAAACAACATTGCAAGGGGTGATCTTCTAAATGCTTTAAATGGGGTCACTAAAGCACTCAAGGCTATTCAGGATGTTGTTAAGGAAGATCATGTACTTAACAAGAAAGTGCTTGAGGCTACAAAGGCATACACAAAGAGTTCCCCTCACCTTACTAAACTACTCATACTCATCAAGAATTTTGATTTTCAAGGATTAAAGTCTTCAGTGGAATTTCTTCAAGCTACTGCTCTCACACAAGAGGAGAACTTAGCCTCATGAGCTAAGTCATCAACTTCTATAGCTTGGAACCTTGGCCCTAGGATGACAGTCGTTAAAAGTTCTCAGGCTGGAATTAGATCTGAAATCTCTTCTCTTAGGAAAGACACTTCAGATATTAAATCCATGATGACGGAGATATATCATTCCTTTAAAGGCCAGTCTTCATCCCCCTTAAGTAGTGTGCCATAGACAACACTTTCTATCACTAAAGGGCCAACAAATGTTGGGGGAGAATGTCACATAGGTTGCACCTAAAGAACCTCCCTCTTACACTGAGGAGGAGCATGATGCAATGGAGGAAGAACCAACAAATGCAATCCTAATAACAATAGTTAAACCTACTGAAATCCCAACACTTGAAGTCCAACCAATCACCACAAAAATAAGCACATCCCAACCTGAACCATCTGTTCCTTAAAGAGAAGGAAAGGCTATTGCCACTGATGATCAACCCGAAGATCAAAGAAAGCTTGTGCATGCATTAAAAGAAGTGCGTCCTGATCCTAATGCTCCAATACTTGTGCCTTATGAAATAAATGGAAAAAATTTATAGCTTATTGATGAGCATATACAAGCCCATTTGGACAAAGAGGAAAAGATCAAAAAAGCTAGTAAAGAAGCCTAAATGTTTGAAATAACAAAAACTAAAGTGATTAAGGTTGTTCAAGAAGAAGCTAAAAAGATTAGACTTGATCCTAAGAAAATTATAAGTGAAAAATTAGGTGAGAAATTCAAGAAAGCTTAGGATGCTGAACATTAAGTCCTCAAAAGAGAACACTCTCAGAAATCCAAGAGAGGAATGGAGCTCAGAATGAAAAG
>BQNB010123265.1:6680-20128 GCA_026074375.1 Tanacetum coccineum
TATATATGTTATTATATCTAAATTAAACCAATTAGTAAACACCATATTTATTTAACCAATTTAAACCACCATTTATGTCAAGATTTTAATATTTATAAAACTTTATGATATATTTATTTGATGTTTCGCTAAACCAAACGCACCCTATGTATATAAAACCAAACGAACCCTTGTTGATTGTCGCTAACCAAACGCACCCTAACGGTTGTCACGACCCAACCAAACGCACCCCTTGCTGTCCAAATAGTCCATACGGCTGTTAAACCACAACCAAACACCCCTTGTGGGCTGTCACAAACCAAACGCACCCTAACCGGTGCCAAACCTACAAACAAACACCCCCTTGGCTGTTTCGCAGCCAATCCAAACGCCCCTTATGCTTTTCAATCACCACCAAACACACCCTATGGCTGTTCTCAACAGCCAAACGCACCCGCTGCGTTTTAACAAACAACCCGAACGCAGCCTATATCTATGAAACAATAAACCAACCGTACCCTAGGTGTTGTGTGACGGCCACCCGAACCAAACCACCTTTGTGGTGGTTCTCGCCCCAAAAACAAACGCCCCCTTTGTGGTGGCGTCATGATGATGATAATGACGTGACGATGAGGGTGACGGTGGTGGTGTTATGGTGGATGTGGGGTTGTGATGATGATGATACCGTGGTGGTGGTGTGGCTGGCGCGTGGAGGAGAGTGGTGTAGGGGAGCGAGTAGATCGGGTGATGAGTAACCTTTTTGGTTTTGGTCAGAAAAATCCGCCAGAAAACTTTTCCGGCGGCGGCGCGGTGGTGGCCGGCGGTGGGGGAGGGCTGCCGGATAATAGGGAGGGAGAAGAGTATATAATGTGTATGTGTATATAAGATGGAAATGAGATTTTAATATATAAATTTTATATATATATAAAACTTTAATATTAAAATGTAATATGTTTAATAGTTGGGGGTTTGTTTTGTAAATATTTTACAGGGACCAAAAGTGAAAGTTTTAGGAAACTTTTATAATATATTGGTTCGGGACTCGTTTGAGCGGCTTAACGAATGATTCAACGCACGAAACTTGCGCCATTGTTTTTCAAATCATTTTTCCGATAAAAATGAGTATTCGCTTGATAATATTTCATAAATATTTTATAACATTTAATAAAATATCTGTTATTCATTTGGTTTTGCCTCGTCCGAAATAAAAATGGATTTAAGCTCGAGTATTCACGTTATCAACAATGCTTCAAATTAAAAAAATGATGAATAATTTAATTAATATTTTTATTAAATAAATACAGATAACTAAAAACAATTTTAATTATTTTTGTGTGTCCGCGTTGTGTGTTGTTCGTTAAATGTTTGCGGTGCTGTTTTAGCCCTTTTCGGCTCGTTTCCAGGTTTCGGGCAAAACTGAAAAGTTGTCAGGAATGTCATTTTACATCAAATTTCTTTAGAGTCCGAATAATGAAAACGTAATTTAGATGGTCGTTCTTATAAGTCAAGCCAGACCCTAAAAGTCAACGATTGAAATCGTCATTCAAAAATTCGAAAATCCTCGGATGTTACAGTTAGATCATTTGTGCTTTAATTGAATTGTAATGAAATGAAGATACGAAAGCTCATGCCACGCGTCAAATAATGATTTGCCCATCCCTTTCACTAGTGCTAAATCACGTGGCATATCAGTTTATTTAGCATCTGTGCTCGCTGACGTCACCTGACGTAATGTATCACAAATTCAACTTTTGTTTATATCTTTATTTTGGCGTAATGTTGGGCTTATGTTTGGGCTTGGGCTGTCTGGCCCTATAAAAATGGGTTACGGGCTGGTCCCATATAGATCTGAGGAGCACGATAGGAATCGTGGGGACGAGCTCTTGTCAATGGAATGCGCGGGGTCGTTTTCATCAAATTTGTATTGATCTTTAAATATGAAGCAATTCTGACCGAAACGAACCCGGCAAAATTCCTTTTTGTGCTTGTTTTCAATCGTTTTACCATGCAAAAAGACATAAAATACCAAACAAACGTATTTGCTATATATCATTTAATCATATTTTTAGTTATGTTTAGTCTGTTTATAGGGTTTTATAGGTAATTTAAGGTGGTGGGTTTTAGCCTCATATCAAATTGCCCCACACTATGCCATTTATGGTCCCACACGCAATGTTAATTAAAAAAACACGCCCGAAAATTAATAATTAAAATGCACATTAAATTTATGACCACTCACAATCAAACAAAGAATATGTAAGAAAATGTTCATTAGAAGGTTCTAAAATCTTTTATCTCTAAGCTCCCCGTTTTTACCACGTATTCCAATTATGATAAAATAAAAGTAATAACATTATTTTAAAGGGCTTTAAGAACGGGAGTTGGGAATCATTTACCTGAGAGACGATATGGTGGAGAATGAAGGGTCCACATTAAGGTTCTAAATTCAAAGTTTAGGGGGTTATCCTTTTTATTTCATCTGAAATAACTCAACTACGAGTCCAAAGATGGAGGCTTTATTTAGATAACCCCGAAGTTGAAATTTAGCTTTATTATTATTATTATTATTATTGCAACATTATTATCCCTCGGTCCTTTAAACAACTGACACATCGGTATGCGAGCCGACCATGGTCCAGGAGTCTTAATTCGACCAGGAGATCCTCGACCTTTTTGTAAACTGCCACATCGGTATGTGAGTCGACCATGGTCCAGTAAACTTTTATTAGTCTTAGATTTATTATACTTACTATGGGCCTTCTATTGAAAACTGCCACATCGGTATGCGAGCCGACCATGGTCCAGTAATCTTTTATCAACCCACAGTTCTTATTATTATTATTATTATTATTACCTCCACTCTTTAAATGACTGTCACATCAGGTGCGAACCGACCATGATCCAGAAGTCTTAATTCGGCTTCGGTTTATCACATTATTATTATTATTATAGCCAAATTTCAAGTCATGTGTTTTTTTAACTTTCTAGACAACGGTAGCGAGCCATCAGGAATCGGTAGCCTATTTCCCCACAACACTGACAAAACCTCGATGTGTACCTTACTTTCACCATAAGGAATCTCTACAAATAAGAATCGTAAAAACCAAAGTAACTTTATTTATTTAACAATTATATAATATTTATTAAGCTGGTGGGAGCAAAAAGCCACAATTAACCTCTAATAGCTCTAAAGAGATCCAACTACTCCACGCTCTTTAGAGATTATACGATTCATTCCTATAAGATTTTTAGAACTTTTCAAGTAATAAGCTATAATAAGCTCAGATATAGCTTATTGTTGTGCTTATATTGTTTATGTGTTATTAGAAGCTCATTTTTTCTGATAAGATAAGCTTGTAAATAACTTATTTGGTTTAACGTGATCTTATATTGCTAAATCAAATTTTCGTGAGCTTATTTTCTAAATAGTGATTAGATTTAAGTCGTTAATAGCTTATAGCTTATTCTAATTCCTTTTTGCTATTCTCGTATGCTTATTATTGCTTCTAGATTGCTTATTAATAGTCCTTAAATAGTTGTTTGTCTCGTTTAGATTTTTAATGGTCATTCAATCTTGAATTTGTGATACCAAGTGCTTATTCAAGTTTTCGTGTGGATTGAGGTTGACCTTGCTTATTCATTTTGGCTTATCAAATAAGTCTCAGCTTATTATGGTATAGGATTGGTTAGCTTATTGAGCTAGTGCTTATTCGACCTTAGAGTTTAGTTTTCATTAAGTTTCCTTTGTTCAAATTGATTAAGTGCTTAGTCATTCTTATTAAGTTTTTGGTTTATTCGTGAGTTAGATTATTCATGTGAGCTTATCAATTATTCCTGGCTTATTCATTTAGCTTAATCTGGTGCTTATGCGTGTAGAAGAGTACGTTTGATTTGTTAAAAGAGAACTGGGCCTTGTGTTTGTTTAATTGGGCCTTGTTTAGGTTTAAAAACTGGGCCTCATTTGGATCTGTTGAATTTCTTAGATTTAGGCCTTGAAATTGCATTTTGGACTCATATATTTCTGGGTCTGCGTGTGGTTAGAAAGAAATTTGCAAGTTGTGATATATATGTTCACTGTTAACATAACAGTTTGTTTTACCTTTGTGTTTCGTGTTGCGATTTACCGGTTTACTCATGAGGCGTGGAGCTTAAGAGTTTATTTATAGGTAGACCTTATTTGATTATTTACTTTAGCTAAATAAATCAGGTGGTATTCGTTTATTTGCGGGTCTTCAATTCGGTTTAATTTTCTATCCTTTTTTAATTCAGTAATGTAGCTTAGAATAAGAATATTTTGCTTTGCTTATTTGATCATTATGCATAGTGAGTAGTTAATTAGTGCTTGTTAAGTGATATTGTGAATTGGGAATTAAGTGTGGATTTGAAAAATGTTTAATTAATTAATAATATTTGATTATTATATTTGTAGTTTGAATGTTTTAAAGAGCAAAATCCAAAAAAATAATCAAACGACACATCTAGTAATTAATATATTTTTAAGAGATTTTTGTCAAAATAAACCAACATTGTGAGATAATTATCTTTTCTAAAGAAATTAATTCGTTAATAAACCTTAATTCACACTTAATAAACTTTTCACGTCACTTAGCAAGCATTTTTGTCTTATAAATCTTTAATTCATTTTGGTATAATTCTCGTAGTTTAATTGTTTATTATAATTCTATTATTAAAATTAGTTTAATTTTCTTAGTATTAAAAATAGTTTTTAAACCAAAATCCATTAAAAGATAATCAAGCATTATACTTCAAAAACATTAATATGGATTTCAATTCATCTCTCGCCGTGGAAACGACACTCGGAAGATAAACTATTACTTTTCCTAAAGTAATTTTCTTATCAAACGGGGTATACTATATATTATTACGACACGCGTTTGACGTTTATATCAGTACGCGTTGGTTGAGACTAATGGGGATGCTAGGTCTCGTTACATGATTAGCCGGGATGCTAAGTCATGGGTTAATTCTCATATATTCACTGTCATATAGCACAATTGTCCAACCATATAAAATATTGGCATAACGACTGGGTTTTGAGTCAAAACCTACGAGCTCACCAACATTATTGTTGACGTTTTCGAGTATCATTTTCAGGTGAAATCAATGGTCGTTAGTGTATGGTGCTTGTTGCAAAATTTAGATAATCCTGTAGATATCTTGTTTGAAAAGTATTGCATTTGATGTTTGATTTGGATTTGGTTTTCTTGTGGATTGATATAAGACCACATGGACCCCTGCGTGGGCTTAAGTTTGTAATAATTGGCGACTATGTGTTGTGTTATTGATTCGGGACATCACTCAAAGTTATTGAGGTTGATGGTCATCATGACACTTTTATTAATGCATTTTAGATTTCTCTATTTTGTATCTTGAGTTGTGATTGATCATTATGTTGCATTTCCGTGTTTCCGCCTATGACGAGGTGTGACTGAATGGTATCAGAGCCAAGGTTATAGAGAACTAGGTGATGTGGCCTAGACTATAACCTAGGAACCTGCATATAGTTGCGTCATAGGATCTATGTGCGCGGTGTTCCGCTTATACATGCTTATGTGGTTATGTGGCATATAATATTAGTTAGTTCATTCATTGAAATGTGTTAGCTTAATACTAAGTACAACTGGGAAAGGATACGGGTATAAATACGGTGGCCAACGTAGTTATGGACGTATCACAACTCACACATATTTAGTATCATCATTCAAAATATCGTGTTTGACACCATTCGGACCCTAGATTGGTGATAATAGTAATTAGGCGTATTCGATGCGTGTTTACCATACCCCCTAAAAAAAAAACCCTAACGATTCCCATGTGGTAGATAATGCCGCCTACGATGACGACCCGAAGTGCTAGACTGCCTGATGCCGCATCACGAAGGGAGGGGTAACGGTAGACTAGTCCGAATAGAGTGTTGGAATGAGAACTAGAGTCCGTTCTTGGAGTGATCAAGGTGATGTAGGAAATGTTGTCACTGGTTGCCAAGTAGTGGACGAGTGTAGTGAAGGTGAATGGTGGTGTTGATGGAGTCCCTAACTTCTCCACAATCATTGCAAAACAGTTGCAGAATTTACTCCCCACTATTGTAGCCCAAGTAGGTGACCAAAGTAGAGGTCAAGGAGTTGGTAGGAACCAAAACGGAGATGCCGTCAATGACCACATCCATGGTGATGTTAGGAATGCCACTAAAGGCAATGACTGTAGGGGTTGTACCTATAAGGAATTTTTAGCTTGTAACCCTAAGGAGTATTTTGGTAAGGGAGGTGCTATAATGTATACCCGTTGGATTGAGAAGATGGAGCCGGTTCATGATATGAGTGGATGTAGGGATAGCCAGAGGGTGAAGTATTCAGCTGGTTCATTTGTTGGTAAGGCTCTCACGTGATGGAATTCTAAGATTTGCACACGAGGTTGAGAGGCCAATGTAGGCATGTCTTGGGAAGACTTTAAGATTTTGACTAGGGAGGAATTTTTCTCGAATAATGAGATGCAAAAGCTAGAAATTGAGTTGTAGAATCACGCCAAGGTCGGGGCTGGCCATGCTGCGTATACTGATAGGTTTCATGAGTTGGCTAGGTTATTTCCTCACTTAGTAACCCCGGAAAGTAAGAAGGTAGAGAGGTATGTGTATGGCCTTGCTTCACAAATTTGAGAAATGGTGACAGCAACAGAGCCAAAGACAATTCAAAAGGCTATGCAGTTAGCTGGCACATTGACTGATGAAGCCCTTAGGAATGGGTCAATCAAAAGGAACCCTGAGAAGACAGGAAATGTAGGAGAACCTAGTAAGGATAAGAATAGAAGGGAGGATAACAAGAGGACTAGAATAGGAAATGCTTTTGCTACGACCGCAAACCTTGTTAGAGGAGGTTACACGGGTACGACACCCAAGTGTACCGCCTGTGGCTATCATCATTCACCTGAGACACCTTGTCATAGTTGCTTTAACTGTACCGCCTAGGACATTTTGCTAGAGATTGTAGAGTGGCACCTAGGAATGTGAACCCCATCAATGCTAGAAACCCAGTTGCTAGAACCTATTTTGAGTGTGGTAGTACCAATCATATCAAGTCAGCTTGTCCTAGGATAAATTAGGCTCAAAGGTCAGGGGAAACCAGCAAAACCAAGTTGTGGCTGTTAATAGGAGTCAAAGTCGTGGAAACCAAAGGAACTAGGCTAGGGGTAGGGCATTCATGATGGGAGTAGAGGAGGCTCGCTAGGACCCGAACATTGTGACGGGTACATTTACTTTAAACAATCACTATGCCACTACCTTATTTGACTCTGGTGCCAACTATAGCTTTGTTTCCACTACTTTTCTACCTTTGTTAGACATAGAGCCCAGTGATTTAGGATTCAGTTATGAGATTGAGATAGCTAGCAGGCAGCTAGTAGAGATTGATAAAGCTATTAGGGGGTGCAGACATAAAAATAAGGTCATACGTTTGATAATAAACTTGATACCCCCCCCCCTATGGAATGGGAGTTATTGATGTGAACATAGAATGGATATGGTTTCGGACCAAAAGACTGAGATAAATTTGTCAATGAAATGTGTGTAAGGCTACCCCCTACTAGATGGGTGAAAGGTGCTTACGAGTTAATATGATAAGAAACCCGCCGCAAAATGGTGATAGCAATTGAATAGTGCAAAGACTAAAGAGAAAGAACAAGAAGATAAATGTGAGATAAGAGCATTTTCATAGGGTATTTCTGGATGATCTATCTGGATTGCCGCCGATTCGGTAAATCGAGTTTCGGATTGAGTTAATCCCTGGAGCAACGCCAATTGCAAAGTCTCCCTATCGTTTGGCACCTTCTGAATTGGAGGAGTTGTCGGGACAACTCAAGGAACTCCAGGACAAAGGTTTCATTCGACCAAGCTCATCGCCTTGGGGAGCACCGGTATTGTTCATTAAGAAAAAGAATGGATCCTTTAGGATGTGTATTGACTATAGAGAACTGAATTAGTTGACCATTAAGAACCGTTACCCATTTCCTAGGATATATGACCTATTCGATCAACTTCAAGGATCACAATACTTCTCTAACATAGACCTTAGGTCCGGATACTATCAGCTGAGAGTACATAAGGACGACATTATAAAGACCGCATTTAGGACCCGATACGGACATTTTGAGTTCACAGTAATGCCCTTTGGTTTGACTAACGCACCAGCGGTATTTATGGATTTGATGAATCGAGTGTGTAGGCCATATCTAAACAAGTTTGTGATAGTATTCATTGATGATATCTTGATTTACTCTAAGACCCGAGAAGAGCATGAAGTGCACCTAGGACTAGTTTTAGAGTTGCTTAAGAAAGAGAAGTTGTACGTTAAGTTTTCTAAGTGTGAATTCTGGTTGCGAGAAGTATAGTTTCTTGGTCATGTGATTAATGGTGATGGAATTCATGTAAACCCAAGTAAGATTGACGCCGTTAAGAATTGTAAAGCCCCTAGGACACCGTCTGAGGTTTGTTCATTCTTAGGATTGATAGGATATTACCGTAGATTCATTGAGTACTTTTCTAAGATAGCTAAGCCGCTTATTGTCTTGACTCAGAAAAGTAAGATGTTTGATTTGGGTGAGGAGCAGGAGAATGCGTTTCAAACCTTGAAGGATAAGTTGTGTACCACACTTGTTTTAGCTCTCCCCGATGGACCAGAAGATTTTGTAGTATATTGTAATGCATCCAGATTAGGATTAGGTTGTATGTTGATGCAAAGAAATAAGGTGATAGCTTATGCATCTAGGCAATTGAAAATCCATGAGAAGAATTACACCACCCATGATTTGGAATTGGGTGCAGTTGTGTTTGCCCTTAAGATTTGGAGACATTACTTGTATGGGACAAAGAGTGTCATGTACACAGATCATAAGAGTCTCCAACATATCTTTAGTCAAAAGAGTTGAACATGCGACAACGTCGCTAGATAGAGTTGTTTAGTGATTATGATTGTGAAATTTGTTACCATCCTGGTAAGGAAAATATAGTAGCTGATGCGCTAAGTAGGAAAGAGAGAGTGAAACCTAAGAGAGTTAGAGCAATGAACATGACCCTTTAGTCGAGTATCAATGATAGGATACTAGCAGCTTAGAAGGAGGCATTTGATGAATCTACAAGATTGCAAAGAGGTATAGATGAGATGATCGAACTTAGGAATAATAGAGCATTGTATTACATGAATCGAATATGGGTTCCTTTAAAGGGTGATGTGAGAACCCTGATAATAGATGAAGTCCATAAGTCGAAGTACTCTGTATACCTAGGAGCCGATAAGATGTATTATGACCTTAGGGATAGGTATTGGTGGCTTGGCCTGAAGAAAGACATATCGTATATGTGAGTAGGTGTTTGACTTGTTTAAAGGTTAATGCTGAGCATCAGAGACCATCTGGCTTACTGCAGCAACCTGAGATTCCCAAATGGAAATGGGAAGGGATAGCAATGGATTTCATAACTAAGTTGCCTAAGACTAGTAGTGGGCATGATAAAATCTGGGTCATTGTGTACTGATTGACTAAGTCTGCTTATTTCCTACCTATGCGTAGGGATTATAAGATGGATAGATTGGCTAGGTTATACCTGAATGAGATCGTTGCTAGGCATGGTGTACCGATCTCGATCATATCTGATCATGATAGTCGGTTCACATCGAGGTTTTGGCAGTCAATTCAAGAGGCATTAGGAACCCGGTTAGACATGAGTACGGCTTACCACCCTCAGACCGACAGTTAGAGTAAGCGTACGATCCCGACCTTAGAAGACATGCTAAGGGCATGCGTGAGGTGTGCGCCATTTGATGCTTTGTATGGTAGGAAGTGTCGTTCTCCGATTATGTAGGCTGAGATTAGAGAGGGTCATTTGATAGGACCTGAGTTAGCGCAAGAAACCACTGAGAAAATCTCGTAGATTAAGGATAGACTTAAGGCTACGCGAGATCGCCAGAAAAGTTATGCTAATAAGAGGAGGAAGCCTCTAGAGTTTAGCGTAGGTGACCATGTCTTGCTCAAAGTGTCGCCTTGGAAAGGTGTAGTGCGCTTTGGGAAAAAGGAAAACTAGCACCTAGATTTGTTGGACCCTTTGAGATCATTAAGAAAGTAGGCACTATGGCCTATCGATTAGATTTGCCTAAGGAACTAAATGGTGTTCATGACACATCCCACGTGTTGAACCTTAAGAAGTGTTTGGCTGATCCAACACTACAAGTCCCTCTAGATGAGATTAGGGTGGATGATAAGTTGAATTTTATGGAAGAGCCTATGGAAATCATGGAGCCAGAGTTTAAGAATTTGAAGCGGATTAGAATTTCCATCGTCAAGGTTCGGTGGAATTTGAAACGTGGACCTGAATTCACATGGGAACGTGAAGATCAGATGAAGCTTAAGTATCCGTATCTGTTTAGTGCTAATAATAGTTGAATTTCCGGGTGAAATTCTTTTTAAGGGGGGTAGAATGTAACCCCTGCCCTTTTTGTGTTTTGAATATTCTAATTTAGTCCTTCGACTATTTGGCGTTTGCATGTTATTTAGTATATCGTATCGTGTTGGCAGTGATGAATTTAAGAAATATGAAGCATTTCATGGTTTATTATGTGTAATAAGCCTTATTGGAGGATACTATTGTGTTTTATAAGTTCCGGGTGGTTGACCCGTAAATTTCTAAAAACTGCCAAAAAAACAAGTCCTGACACGTCCGTTAATGTCCAAATTAGTTTATGGGAGGTCAAAAATGAAAATATGTCAAGTAAATACTCTATGTTATTGGAAAAACATTTTTAAAGTGAATAAAAATGTTAACTAACTTCGGAAAATATTTTAAGGTCAAGTTTTATGAGCTTTTAAGTAATCCCGACACAAAACGAAAACACCCGGGAGCCTTGGATACCTTTGGCCGGTTCTAGACAAAAGAAAGGGAATAAGATGGCTAATTTTTAGCTAGTGTGTCCCATACATGGTACATATATTTTGTTTCCATCCTAAACATGCATTTTATATGATCTTTCAAAGCAAAACACACACACACACACACTTCTCTCTTTGTTCTCTCATTTGTTCGTCCGATCCCAAACACACACATACAACTTCTATTTTTCATATTTTGATCAAAAACATAAAGATTTGTGATAATTTGGGTAGATTCTAGTGTTCGGGTAATCATTTAAACAACGTTTGGGTTGTCCGATTTGCGTCGAAATTTATTTTGAAGACCATTTTTGTAAGTCTTTCAAATTTATTTTTAACTTGTACTTTTGGGTTGCTAGTGATGCATAGATGTTAGTTGTACGGCCCGATCGTTAAAAATCGTAAGCAAAAAGTTTTAAAATGATTATATAGGGTGCGTTTCGGTTCGAAATAAAAATGGAAAATATGAGGTTTTGTTAGTTTTGATATTGTGGTCGTGATGGTTGAAAACATATGTTTGCTATGTAGCTTATTTTATATATAGCTTATTGTGGCTTATTTGATTGGTTCGAATGGCTTATTTTGGGCTTATTAGCTCACGAAAATTTAAGGAAATACAAGGAGTGTACTCTTGGTTATTTTCCTAGTATGGCATATTTTTGCAAACTAATATTATAACTTATGGTGTTAACCAAATGTGATACGTAGCTTATTAGCTTAATACACTTATTTTGAGCATATGGGCTCACGGCCTAATTAGTTGGCAATAAGCCATGTCTTATTGATGGCTTATTGAGGTCCGGGTTACTTGTTTTACTTATTGATTTTAGCTTATTTATGCTATTGGGCCTTGGTTTTGGGCTTAGAACATATTTTGGATACATAAAAAGTCTAATGGACCCTTATTGGGCCTTAAAGCCCAATAAGCCGTAACTAGTTATTTTGAAAGTTTTGACGAACTTTTGAGAAGTGAAAAGTATTTTTGAAACTATATGAAAGATCTTTTTGAGAATGTGGCTTGATAAACGTGAAGAAACGAGGATTTTGGAATTTGGTTCGTAAAGTGTCAAAATGGGAAATTTGTTGGAAATGAGGTTTGATAACCTTGGAAAACGTCATATAAACGTACGGGTCATGTCAAAATTTTGTAAAAAGTCTATACTTATAATTTTTACTTAAAACGTACATTTTATTTATAATAATAAAATATTATTATTTTAATAAATTCACTAAAAGACGAAAAATATAATTTTTCTCAAAACTTTTCCAAAATATTTTTAAAACATAGACGTTCTATTTTGTATAGTATAAACGATATATTTTTGATAACTAAGTATACCGAATGGACTTATCGAAATATATTCATAATATTATACTATAAATACTTACCTATATTACTTATCTATTACTCTTAAATAGTATAAGTATAAGTATATTGTATTGAGATATGGATAAATATAGTATTTTGGAGTTATGTCATCAACCATCACACCACTAAAACGTTTAAGATAACCGTACAACGAGCGTCTAACCTCTATATATCAAATTTGAAAAGTCTTTGGAAACAAATGATTTAAAATGGGACATTAACTGGACTAGGTCGTGTGCGGACGTTGTTGCCTTTGTTTGCGAGTTGAGATATCAATTAGAGACTATTGTACGAGGTGAGTTCTCGTAGCCCCACTTTTTACTGTTTTTCTCATTGGGGGAAAATGATACTCAAAGTATGCTTTTGAACTGTTTTCTGATCTGTGCAAAACGTGGTTTCGTTTTCTTTTGGGACAATTAATGTGCTTATGACTGCTATGTGAATATTATGTGATGATCGTATGCTATGGAATTCATTCTGTATGGTTCTTTACCCTAATCGCTCCAGCTGGTAGGCCTTAGGCGGGGTATGTTTTTTTTCATTGGGGGAAAATGATACTCAAAGTATGCTTTTGAACTGTTTTTTGATTTGTGCAAAACGTGGTTTCGTTTTCTTTTGGGACAATTAATGTGCTTATGACTGCTATCTGAATATTATGTGATGATCGTATGCTATGGAATTCATTCTGTATGGTTCTTTACCCTAATCGCTCCAGCTGGTAGGCCTTAGGCGTGGTATGTCATCGGGGTTGCGACCCTAAGAGAGTTGGTACGCGCTGGTTAAGACTAGCGGGGATGCTAGGTCTCGTTACATGATTAGCGGGGATGCTAAGTCATGGGTTGATTATCATATATTCACTGTCATATAGCACAATTGTCCAACCGTATAAAACATTGGCACAACGACTGGGTTTTGAGTCAAAACCTACGAGCTCACCAACATTATTGTTGACGTTTTCAAGTATCATTTTTAGATGAAATCAATGATCGTTAGTGTATCGTGCTTGTTGCAGACTTTAGAGAATCCTGTAGGAATCTTGTTTGAAAAGTCTTGCATTTGATGTTTGATTTGGATTTGGTTTTCTTGTAGATTGAGATAAGACTTCATGGAACCTTGTGTGGGCTTAAGTTTGTAATAATTGGCAACTATGTGCTGTGTTCTTGATTCGGGA
>BQNB010123266.1:0-20128 GCA_026074375.1 Tanacetum coccineum
CAGAATCGTCGAGTTCTAATAATCTTATAGGTTCGCGATCATAATCTTTAGTAAATATCTCCATGTCATCGACCTTGTCAGTGGTAACATAAAGTTTGGCAGCAATTTGAACGACGGAGGTAGAGGAGACCGGAAGTGAACAATAAGGAATATCGTATTGATGATGAAAACCCGCGATTGAGACGTGTACGGGATTACTGAATTCACGGTTGAATACGTCGAAAGAAACATTCGGTAACAGCGGATCTGGTGAGAAATCAATTGCTGCCTGAATAGTCCCAAAGAGCTTAAGGTCGTGAGGAATCTTGTCATATGTAAGATAAATGTTACATAACTCAAACCGAAAGGGGGGACCTTCACCAAAAATGGACATCCTGTATGTCATGAAAGCAACCAAGTATAAGCATGGTAAACTAGCTTCAAGTGGATAGATTGATTGTACGTACGTGGTATTGGTAATAACAACTAGAATTTAGGCTTATCTGCAAGAAACAATACTAGGAGAGCAAAACATTGTTTCGCATTACAAACTGTTAATCATCATGTGATACATATTTATACGAGAATTAAATTAGCGTGTTCTGAAAATTAAACTCACGTACAGTTGGTCCTCTGATAGATCTGCAAACGGTGTAAATTTTGGTTTCTTCATTTCCGCCTGCTCGCTTTCTACTTGTGTCAGATAATGTTTTTGTGGGATTTCATCCATATTCCTCCTGCTTGGTTAAAAAAACAGTGTTGAATAATAATTAGCCAAAATAAACGAAAACTAAGGGTAAACTCTATATAAATACTCAATGTACTAACTTCCTCTACGTGTTTAATACTCATTAACCTTAACATAGTTTAGGGTCTAACTAGTCATTATACATAATTATTAGGTCCTTGACTTCTTCACCGGCCATTGCCGCCCGTCAACACAATCAAACAAGACTACATATACACACAAAAAAATTGCATTTATAAAATATAGATGCTTTTTTGAACAAAAATCCATGGGTGTCCCGGAACCCACCCTCTTCCGTCACCACATGGACAGAACTTAATAGGGACCGAGGGGTTCCTTCCCCCATCCCCAAAATTTTTTTGACCCTATGTACATTTGATACCCTTTTATATATAGTTTTAGCCATTTTTAATACAAAAATTCCGAGTAGTGAATAACGGCCCCTCCACCAAGTTCCGTCCCTGCCTCACCACAAATCAACCACAGCAACAACTTTTAGCCACGACCAATTCGCGACCACAAACTTTGAAATGTATTTAGTTTCTTTTGTTAAAAAACCAAAATCTCGAAATGACCAGGTTAAGAGTTAGGGGGTATTTGGTTCGGCTTATGAGAAACCCCAATTTTCTGGCTAATATTGAGACTTATAGGCTTATATAAGTTTATCATATCATAATAAACTTATTTAAGCCAAAAAAGTTTCAAAATAAGGCACAAAAAGTGAGCTTATGAAACATAAGCCGAAATCAAATAAGGTCATATAAGCGGAAACAAACACCCCCTTAAAATAAAATAAAATAAAATAATAGAGGTTACCCTAAACCACCTAAGTATGAGAAAATTAAACATTACTTACATATCTTGATCTTCTTCTTGTCCATCTAATTCATCAACAGTTGTTGTCATAATCTATCTGCTATACAGGTAAAAGTAAATAATAATTAGAGGTGGCAATCTTGACCCAAATATAAAAGAATGTGTTTAATAGTGTCATTTTTTTTAATATTTGGATCATTTGGTTCTTTAAGTTAAATGAAGTTTGGGTCCAATAGGCTTTTAAACATACTTTTAAATTAAATGAATGGGTCCAATGGGTCATAGGAATGGGTCGAATGGGTCGACCTAGTTAAACTTTAACCTAATTAGTTATAACTTCTTAAAAAGTGATATACTCTAATCATAACTTTTTTTTACGTTTATACGGTTTTTGGACGTTTTCATCTGTTTTTTACGTTTTCATCAAATTTTTTACGTTTTCGTCCGTTTTCGTCAGATTTCTTACGTTTTCGTCTATTTTTTTACGTTTTCGTCCGATTTCTTACGATTTCGTCCGTTTTTTTACGTTTTCGTCATATTTCTTACGTTTTCGCCCCTTTTTTTACGTTTTCGTCCGATTACTTACGTTTTCGTCTGTTTGTTTACGTTTTCGTCCGATTTCTTACGTTTTCGTCTGTTTTTTTACGTTTTCGTCTTTTTTTTACGTTTTCGTCCGATTTCTTACGTTTTCGTCTGTTTTTTTACGTTTTCGTCTGATTTCTTACGTTTTCGCTCGATTTCTTACTTTTTCGCCCCTTTTTTGTCGTTTTTTTTTACGGTTTTGTCCGATTTTCGAACGTTTTTTTAGTGATTTAGTCCTTATTTCTAACGTTTTCGCCCCTTTTTTTTACGTTTTCGGCCGATTACTTACTTTTTCGTCTGTTTGTTTACGTTTTCATCCGATTTCTTACGTGTTTGTCTGTTTTTTTAAGTTTTCGTCTTTTTTTACGTTTTTGTCCGATTTCTTACGTTTTCGTCTGTTTTTTTACGTTTTCGTCTGATTTCTTACGTTTTCGCCCGATTTCTTACTTTTTCGCACGTTTTTTAACGTTTTTGTCAGATGTCTTACGATTTCGTCCGTTTTTTTTACGTTTTCGTCATATTTCTTACGTTTTAGCCCCTTTTTTTACGTTTTCGTCCGATTTCTTACGTTTTCGTCGGTTTTTTTACGTTTTCGTCTGATTTCTTACGTTTTCGCCCGATTTCTTACTTTTTCGCCCTTTTTTACGTTTTTTTCAGATGTATTATGTTTTCGTTTGTTTTTTTACGTTTTCGTTCGATTTCTCACGTTTTCGTCTGATTTCTTACGTTTTCGTCCGATTTCTTAAGTTTTCGTCCGATTTATTATGTTTTTTACGTTTTCGTCCAATTTCTTACGTTTTATACGTCTTTATTTGTTTTTAAAAAAAGACAAAAACAAAAAAAAGACGAAAATGGATAGAAACGTAAGAAAACAGAAGAGAACGTACGAAAACGAACAAAAACAGACGTAAATGTAAAAAAACGGACGAAAACATAAAAAAACAAACGAAAACGTAAGAAATCGGACGAAAACGTAAAAATGAACGACAACGTAAGAAAACAGACGAAAACGTAACAAAACAAAGGAAAACATAAGAAAACGGTCGAAACGTAAAAAACGTAAAAAAAACTGACGAAAACGTAAGAAATCGGACGAAAACAGAACAAAACGTAAGAAAACGGTACAAAAAACGTACAACAAAATACCATAGCAAACGTAAAAAAAACTGACGAAGACGTAAGAAATCGGACGAAAACGTAAGAAATCGGACAAAAACGTAAAAAAACGAACGAAAACGTAAGAAAACGGACGAAAACGTAAGAAATCGGACGAAAACGTAAAAAACCGGACGTAAACGTAAGAAAACGGACGAAAACTTAACAAAACGGACGAAAACGGTCGAAAACGTAAAAAAACGTATGCAAACGTAAAAAAATGACGAAAACGTAAGAAATCGGACGAAAACGTAAGAAATCGGACAAAAACATAAAAAACGGACGAAAGCGTAAAAAAGGACGAAAACGTAAAAAAACGGACGAAAACGTAAAAAATCGGTCGAAAACGTAAAAAAACTGACGAAAACGTAAAAAAAGGTAAAAAACGGACGAAGATGTAAGAAATCGGACGAAAACGTAAGAAATTTGACGAAAACGTAAGAAATTTGACGAAAACGTAAAAAACGGATGAAAACGTAAAAAAAGGGCCGAAAACGTAAAAAGACGAACGAAAACGTAAAAAAACGGACGACAACGTAAAAAAGCCGACGAAAACGTATAAAGCGTTCAGAAATGTATGAAAACACCATAATTTAGTAGGTCGACCAAAACCAAACCGTTTGACCCATGACCCGTTCGACCATTTTTAAAACATGACATGTTTGACCCATTGGACCCATAACCCATTTGACCCATGACCCAAACCAACCCAACCCAACCCATTTGCCACCTCTAATAATAATTAATTAACCATCCAATTCATGTAAACAAAAAATTACTAGAGACGGAGAGTGAACCTGATGATGAGTTAGGGTTTTTTAATTTGGGGTCTGCTTACTTCTTCAACTTTCTATGTGATGATTCCTTAAGCTTTTGTTTGGGTTTGTGTTGTTTGTTTGTTTGTTAAAAGGAAGATTGTGTTCGCCTTTTTCTTTATAACAAAAACTAGACGCAAGGCAGTACGGCGTGCTTTAAGAGAGCAACCGGTGCCTTGGGTGGGGTATGCCCTTTCATTTATGTTTACTTCGGGGGTTCTCCGCCGAGGCAACATTGGAACCTTCAGGCTCGGGCATAGGTATAAGTGTTGGAGCATAGCGATAGAGGGCTTCAATTCAAATGGGGTCATTTTCATTGTGGTATGAGGAACGAGTAAGGAAGATTTTGAGCCCCAACGACAAATGAACCTAGGGGCGGGGCATTTTCGGGGAGTAGCCCGCTTCCCATTACTCAATAGGGCAATTCCTCGCACATAATTAAGGGAGCCATTGAAAGGTGACTAAAACACCAGAAACGGGGACTACCCGAGCTAAGTGAAAGCCCCTGGGATTATTGAACGTAAATCTGTGCATGAGCCTATGCAAACTGGGTTAAAAGCGGTAGATAACCTGGTTCCTATAGGTCGTGGTCAACGAGAACTTATAATTGGGGACCGACAAACTGGGAAAACAACTATTGTGGATGTCCCTGCGGGGAAAGTGAGCGAGCACCATTTCGCCAAGTCAATTTCGGGCCACCAAACCCTGCAACTGATGAAAAGGCCCTATAGTATGGAGTAAAGGTATCTATAAGGTAATGGTATCTATAAGACCGAAGTCTTGATGAGTCTCCCCGAACCTTATCCTTGCAACTATATAGTACTTTTGCAAATTACGTCATTGATAAAATTAAAACTTTAATTTAAAGAATACATTACAAACTATATATTGCTAGTCTAGTCATGGAAGATTTTATATCGGATGTAAGCCGAATCCACTTTTGACTTTTTGCAATAGATAGTTCATAATAAATCTTATTTCAATAATCATTAGTCATGTTTATTTTTGTTTTCAGAAAAACTCTTTATTTTCTCACAAGTCAAGAACTTAAAATAAACCATATAAACATCAACTAAACTAAATAACATTTATTTAAACACACTTAACAATTAAGGCATGCAAACATTAAATATGATCCTAATTATCTAATAATAAAACATGCATTTATTCATATAAGGCTCCTTCGTCCTATAAACTCCGGCCACATACATCGAATCAATCGATTGCGTAAGCCTTATATAAATAAATACCACATAGCACATAAAACCTTTTAATTATTTTAGGCCCCATTCATTCAAAAATAAGGGTCTTCCCGAATTCTTGAATCATGGATCTTACCAGTTACAAAAATTTATTAAAATTATGCGTATTTTAATCATATTTAAACCAAATCCATTTAACAAATTAACAAGATTTAATATCTAATATCAATCCATGATAAATTTGCATGATTTTATCATGGATCTCCATTAACAATTAACAAAACTTAAAACCATTAACAATTAATACATCAAGTTTTATAAAATTGCATACAACCTAGATTTCGTCTAATTAATTTTATTAACCGTCAAGATCAAATCTTTTTAACAAAACCGCCCACCGGGGCATTTAAAATTAATCACGAAACCCTAATTTGTCCAATTTAATTCCTTGTAATTAAAGATTCTACACGATGGCTCGTGATGCCACTGTTGGGTTTTACAATCTAATTAACCATATTAATTAACACGAGTACGCAGCGGAATAAAAGAATCACATGTAGAATACAATAATTAACAAGATAGAAAACATGTACCTTTTAGCACGAAACGATACACCGTTTAAAGGTAACCGTAAACACCGTCTTCTATATACGCGTGTGTATAACGTCACACGCGAAACCACCAAGAATCAAAGGTATGATTCCTCTAAGGTTCCACACACAATACGTTCTTAGCAAACAATGAAGTATGCTAGTACTAGTAGTGTATTAGCAAACGATCAACGAATCTTGACAATCAAGTAAACCGAATGAGTCTTTGTTGTTGAAGGTCAAACCACCAAAAGACCACGAAAACCCTTTGAGGGTTTAATAAGCGATCGAACAGGGAAAGGAAGAAAACCAAAAAACCTTTTAAAGGTTTTAAGGTTCGGTCAAGCTAAAAACCCACAAGGACGATTTGTATTTTTTGGTTTTTCAAGTTATGATTTAATGAAAACCCAAAACTCTATATATATAGTCCTCAAGGCTTTCCTAATCCCATTAGGATTATATTTTCAGCCCACCTAGGAGAAGGAGAGTCAAACCACACCCTTTCATTCTTCGGTTTTATATATTTAGTCCCTTAACTCTTTAAATGACTAATATTTAATATTTGTTAACATTTAACGATCGTTTGCTAAACACACTATTTAAACATTGTTTACGTATAACGTGTGCGTCCCCTTAGGCTCGTATAATTTTCGGACATATACTTTTATATAATGGCCATATTCCAACACATAGGTCATTCGTGACACTTCTCACTAAGGTGACGAGTCCAGCGGGTCTGGTATCGGATTTTCTTTTAGTTTCTTGTTCTAGCTGATCGAATAGACCGATGATCACTTAGAAAGTCCGACGTCAACCTTGGGTTTGGCATCTTGTTGGCAGATGTATAATGACACAAATGATCCCCAAGATCAACTGTACACCCATCATAACAATCATCATATCATAACCATAGTATATACATATATAGTTAAGGGTAAATTACATTGTTGGTCCCCAAACTCCACCCCGTTTGCGGATTCAGTCTCCCGTTTTGAAAATCGGTGGAAATGGTCCCAAAAGTTATCATTTTGGTGCGTGTTTGGTCTCAAGGGATGAACGATCGTTAAGTCACTTCGTTAGTGATGGGTACTATTGTAATTTCGCATAAAAACTTTGTTGCACCGTTGGTCCCTATCAACTTTAACATCATAATTCAAAAAACATATCCGTTAGTACTATATTTTTTGTCTTTTTTTTACTACATCGTTGGTCCCTAAAGTCGGTATTTCCTTTCTTGCACGTAGTTAACACCTAGCCCATTCCCTCTCTATTATATTTCCATAATATTATTATTACGTAGTAAACTTAAGATATTATATTTTCTGTTTCCGTTTTCTGTCTTTAGTTGTCCACTTCCCCGAACATAAAACGGAACACAAATTCATTTACTTTTATTTCTTTGTTCTTCTTTATTTCACTTCATAACTAAAACTCAAGTCACACGATATGTAAAAAAGAAAGTCAATCACAACTATAACAAATTTTGACAACCACCAAAAATATTATCTCATTCATTTTTATTACTCATATACCTCAAACACAAAAATTTACAACAACATCAAACAAGAACTCAAAACTTCCATCAACATTCATCATCGTCTGACTGAGCCACTGTCGGCGACCGCACCATCACCATCGACCAGAACCAACACTGTGAATCTCAACCACCACCACAATAACTCAAAACCCACTGGGATTTTTTTATAGTCTTCTTTAAAACTTGTTGAATCTTTAAGTTTAGTCGACCTACGTCGAACCGCCGAACCGGTTCAACTATATGAAAAGAGCTAGAATGATTTACTGTAGTCTGTAGATCGCTGGACCGCCGAACACCATACACCCATCAACGCGACTTCTAGCTACCTCTGACCACCGTCTCACTGCAACAACCACTGAAAACCAAGGGAAACAGCCACCAATCAGGGTATGGCCGGATTATGAACAGATCTGATCGGATCTGGTGGACGTGTGGGTGGCGGTGGGGGTTTGGTGGTAGTTGTTTCGTGGTGGTGATGGTATTTTACTATTTTAGCGAGTGTGTGTTGAAGTGTTTGTAAAGATGAAGATTAAAGATAAGGAAGTGGAAGTTTTTATGTTTGTGTAGTTTTTTCTTTGTTCTTGATTTGATATAATCCGGAGAAATAAAGATAATGATTGAATTGTTTGATGGTTGTTTTATTTTGTGGAGAAAATGGAAAATATGATGTTTAGTTTGAATAATAGTAAAATATGATTATCTTCATTGATTTTTATGACAAATGTGGAGAGAAAAAAAAAGAAATAAAACAATGATGGTGTAAAAATAATACTGAAAAGATAATAAAAGATGATTGTGACCACTTATGAACTAGTGCCTTCTTTTGAAAATGCTACTTAATGCATGTGAATAATAATGGCCTGAATTTTTTTATAGTTTTTTCCAAAATGATAATTGATAAAACAAAATAATTTGGCATGTTACTTGAAGTCTTGGTCATTGCCACGTATACGGAGTCTGATTTTTTTTAGTTTTCAATAAAGTCAAAATTATCAATCCAAAAGTTACCCTATATTCACTAACATAACATGATTTTATATTTTAGACCCCTAACTTCTAGCTGTTTACTTATCCTAAACTTATGTTACCAATACATGCACATTTTTCAAACAACACAAACACCTATGTTTTGTTATTCACAATCTTTATCTTCATCGATGAAACATTTTACCATCATTCATCTTTAACCTAATTTTCTAACTAATGAACCAAGTAAAAGGTAACCCATTTTCATTTTCACCATCATTGTCCCCGCTGATGGCCACCCCTCACTGGAAATAACTAGTCCCGCCGTTGGGCACCCTCGACCACCATCAGCCAGTGGCGGACTCAGGAAGAAAACCAAGGTGGTTCCCTTATCTAATCAAGTGTATAAATTTTTGTTTTGTCAGGTCGACACAACAAACATGTCAACAGGTAAAATCGGTTTGGAACAGTAAATATCCAAGATCAAATATTTAAAAGCTCCTTAATGTATACACCTACCATAACTTTTACTAATATGTAAAACTAAGTTAACTGATAAAGATGTAGTATAAATTATGAGATATCTATATTGATTAGTTGCCATTTATCCTTAAAATGCAGTGTATAACTTTTACTAGCAGACTAGTAGATAATATAAATGGACGTTTTATTTTCACTTCCTTTTAGCCAAGTTTCATCCCAAGGTAGTTCCTTATATTCTTCTAAGGTAGGTCCCAAAAAAATTCACATATGACTTGTACAGGATCTCTACTTGTCGTTACGCCCCCATCAGGCCGCCACCACAGATTGAGATGGTTATAGTGGTATAGGGTGGCCAATGGTGGGACTAGGTATTTCCGGCAAGAGGTAGCCACCACACAATATCACGTTCAACTATATACTTAGGTTTTGATGGATTTTGATCTTATTTTCGGCAAGAGTGATCACAGATCTTGTTTAGCTCTAAAGTCTAAATGTTAAGCTTAGGTTTTAATGGGTTTTGATTTTCAAGTTGGAATGGTTATCGTATTTTTTTTTATATTTTGGATCTAGAAATTTTTGATATGTTGGAAGAGAAAGAGTTACATAAGAAAAAGAAAGATGCAAATAAAATACAGATTAATTAAATGCATGTTTAAAAAAATGAAAAGTGATAAACCATATGATGATGTAATAATTTAAGTTTATATTGTCAAATCAAAGTGTATATTTAATAACGGTGCAAGCTTAATTATTAGAGTAAAGTATATTTTTTGTCCTTGTGGTTTGGTGCGTTTTTCACTTTTGGTCCAAAATTCAAAAACGTTTTGGTTTTAGTCCAAAAGTGATACTTTTGTTTCACTTTCAGTCCAAACACGTTGAAAATTTGGACCAAAAGTGAAATATCCACCAAACCACAAAGAAAAAAAAAACATGCTTTTGGACTGAAAGTGAAACAAAAGTATCATTTTTGGACTAAAACCAAAATGTTTTTGAATTTTGGACCAAAAATAAAAAACGCACCAAACCACAAGGACCAAAAATGTACTTTACTCTAATTATTATGGAAAAAGAAAAAGAAAAACTTAAGAACTAACGGTGCAAGTAGAAAAAGACAAAAAAATGTCTTATTAAAAGTTACTGTTTAAAATTATGAGTGAGGGACCAATGATGAAAAAGTTAAAAATTTTGAAATTACTAAAATACCCATCGTTGAAAAGTTAAACAAACTCCTGTTACATATAACGCGGCTCGAAAGACCAAACGGGTAACAACAGTACTAACGACATCCACCCCCGTTATCTAGGGACTGAATCCGCAATCGGGTCTAACCATTGGGACCAATGGTGTAATTTACCCTATAGTTAAAATAGAAAACAGAAGGGCAAAATGGCAAAATGGCAACTTACAGTCCACTTTCAGATTCTCAAATGATCATTCAGTAAATCAAGAAAAAAGTAACATTAACGATCAGATTTTACAGATAGGAGTGATCCCCAAAAGATCAAAGCATTTCCTCATTACCACTTCACTTGCCTTACACAACAATAATTTGCTCGTCTCCTCACTAGACCCAACAACCTGCATAAACATTCAAAGTTACGTTAAATCCTGACACGAATCATCAGATTTCTATAAATCAAAAAACTTATAGAAAATTAACTTTGGTTTAAGATAAGCGGAGACTAAATTCAACAGTGTATGAGAAAAAGTGTATATGTAATTAAGTAAATATACCTGCCACACGGAAGAGCGTAAACCGTTAAACTTGTTGCATAATTCGTAAAGGTATTCACACAGGATATGTGGCGCAAGAATTGTGCAAGCCTCTCCGAGAACCTAAAAAAGGAAAGTTAGATTATTAATGGAATAATATAATCTAAATAATCATATTCAACTATTGTTATTTATAAATTTGTTTCCCAACTGATAAAAAACTGAAAACATCTTGATATGTGTTTTAATTACAGTATTCAATTCCAACAACTATGCTTTTATGTAACACCCATGTTATAGTTAACGATAATTATGAAAAACTCTCAACATCATTTCGTGAGAGAAAAGGGCGTAAGTCTGAGATACACACTGTATTGACTCGTATCCCCGCGAAATGATTTCCCACAATGTCCTCTTCCAGATACCCATGACTATACGCTGCCACATAGACTCACGCGCGCTCAGTAGAATCCACACACACACGAGACAACAAGACATTGAGGGAGAGCAAGATCTCTGAGAAAACGAAGATCATATCAATAGGACGACAATTCTTGTTCTCCATCAGTTACAACCATATGTGTGTAACCTAGGAGTGGTTGACTAGTTGAGTTTCTATGTAGCGTTACATTTCGATCGATCTTCGTTTTCATGTTTAGTATGGTCTGAATATAGAATTTTTTTATAAATAAAAGGTCTATTCCTAGAGTCATTACAACAAAACACTTTTTTTTTTTGGTAAAGCATTACAACACGACACTTGTGCATCATAGGAAGAAGATAGACACTTGGAAGTAATTATAGAAATTTTAAATGGTAAAAGAACAAAAATGTACGCATACAAGAACACATCGTAGACCAAACAATTAAATCTGTTAATCAACATAAGATGCCCATTTTAAACGTTCAACGTCTTTATTAAAATTTGTTTAGTTGGAATGTAAGATTTAATTTTTTAATAATTTATATTTGAAAAGTTAGAGCGTATGGGAAATTTAACCAATCATTATCTTACCTCAGTAAACCGGAGTAAATGTAATCCCAACTCACGTTCATCATCGTTCGTCAATGTTAACTCTTCAGCCTGTCGCAAACAATTATCATATCTTCTTAATATATGGAATCGAGCAAACTTGCTTTTTCATAAAATGTTTTTTCATTTCAATTTGAAAACTTCACGTACACTAAAAGTAACTGTGAATTTTTTTAAATGTACCGGATCCTAACCCTATATAACATTGAAACGAAAAGAAATTCTTACCATAAACTCCTTGATGTCTTTACTAGAACTCCTGATAATTGAACAAACTTGATGATGTGTATAATGTAGAAATACAGCCGTATTTCCCTATTTATAACAAATGTGAGCAAATAAGAAAAAGGTCCATGTAAAGATTTTAAATCAATAAGGAAATACAATAAACATCACTAGTAATGGATAAAAATCATAAGAATACCTCTTCATTAAGTATCTGCTCAAAACTGAATGTATAATTAGATCACCAATCTGTCTTGTTCTTTCAAGTCCTGCATACCGTCCAAGAACCGAAGCATAGAATATGAATAAGCGCGAAACTTGACCAAAAAGTAAGATATCTTGTGTTATGAAACAAAGGAAATAGCCCGTAATCATTGTTTAAAGCAAGTTCTTACGTAAATTACAATTTATCACTCTACTCATGTTATTGGTACCGATAGCATAAGTACAATGGTCGTATTGTGACAAAGCATGAGAATCTTACTTAACGGCACCATATCCAAGTGCTTCAGCAGCATGCTCAAGCTCCTCAGCAGTCCACTCATCAGCCTTGCCTGTTAAAAGAAAATGCAAATGTTGTCATTTTAAATCGACCCATTAACTAAAAGTGAAACAGGTCAAACGGGTTGAAAGCCAGAATGAATATATGTAGTATACCTTGACCCCGCAGGAGCACTTTACATCGATTTTGGCTTCATCAAGCAGACTAAACCAAGCTAACCACATTAGTATTATAATTTTGGAATCTCAGCAAATCATACACCTTGAACATGAACCAAAAATCCTAACGTGACTTAACGGGTATTTAGAAATGATCATCTGCTGATCTACCCTACATGTTTAGCAAGCCTGTGGTGAAATTTTTGTTGAACTCAATGATTTCAATATCGGATTTTCTTGATCTTTCTTTTTGGAAGACGTTATCAGTTATGTTGTATAAACGTTACTTACAGTGATGCACATATCAATATAGTCTCGTTGCCCTACGTCAGTCACATGTACTATCCAGTCTGCTTTTTCCACATCGAGTGCATGCCTACATATGCAAACAGTAGAGGTTTTTTAAGCTTTTACCCAAAATTAATGTATTACTAGCCAATTGAAATTTGTTTTGACAAAATCAGCATTTATAACAAGTAAACTAACCGCAAAGCTGTGAGATACACAAGAGGTAATTTTCGTCCCTCGATAAATACCGCCTCAACCCCTTCACTGACTATAGTCAAACCCTTTCCCCTCAATAAATTAAGAGTCTCGCTAATGTAGAGATCATAAGAGCTTTTACCCTGTAGATATATATAAAACTATGCTAAAAACCAACAAAAATAAGAGGTGCATCCCTATTTCATATTTGACGGACATTCAAACAGCAAGACCAACTGCATGTACCTCAATGTCCAGATGATCCGCATCATGAATTATTTTTTGGAGCACAACAACTCCAGAATACTCGAGCATACGAGCTAACGTTTCTCCAATTAAAGTGGATCTTAAATGACCCATATGCATTTCCTCGGTTATATTTCGTGAAAAAAAGTATAAAACTGATTTTTTCACAGAAAGTTTTGGTGCCCATGTGTCTATAACATCCGTTAGCTTCCTATGAATACTCTGCAAGAAAAGAATTAAGGTCAGAATCGTAATATATCTTTGACAACAGTTGGAAAAGGAAAAAAAATTACCTTAGCTAGCCATTTCTTACATAACTTAAACTTTACAAAGCCAGGACCACAAACTACGCATCTTTCCATCATGTCCTTATAGTCCGAACCCATAATATTATCCTTCAAGACCTATGAAAAAAAAAGAGTAAAGATCCTAGGCAGTATGTTCAAAATACACGATATTTCACTCACAAAAAAATATTACCACTCCAGCATGTTTTGGTCCTTCATACTTCTGACTTTTCTTTATATCAGGCCATATGTGCATGACACTCGAGCTATTACCAAATAAAAATTTTCTGGATAAGTATCTCAATCCTCAGAAAAAAATAAAACATACTAATGAAAAGTAAAACTTAAACTGCAAAGATTAGAATGAACAACTTACATATGTAATCACCACCGTCCTCTTTGGTCAAGGTATCAATACTACATGATACGGCTTCTCAAGGACTGAAAGTACGTTCCAGTGATGTGTTAAATACCTTTGCAATTTCTTCTTGAAGGCTCCATCTATTACGTTCCTGTATAACAATACAAAACCATCTTCTTAACTGTTAGCATATCCTCTAGTTTTTTATATATTAAGCTTTTGAATATAAAGTTCACGTAAATAGACTTACATCAGATCTGCCTTGTTTTTAATGTAGAATGTCCATTTTTCTTCTTCAGTCTAGTTTTTGCAAGTAACAAATTATTATGTAGAGATAGCACAAAGAAGGAAAGAATTTGGATAGCAAGAACTCAGGCTAACTTTACCAAAAAAATTATGTATACACTACATAAATCAGTTGCGGTTCTTATTTTTTATGATTTTATTCAGTCTGAACATATTCCGACTTTTTACCTTTACAAGAATAAGATGATAAACATAAATAATTCAAACTTCTAACTCTGTCGCATAAGAAATTAAGAATACTAGAGCATAAGGAGCTAGCCTAATGAAACGATTGGAAGTGACAAAGAGATAACTTCAAATGAAATTTAAACATACAGATCGACAATATGGATGGATAGAGCTTTAAATTACTCACCAGACGACTGACGGGTGAGTTTGAAGAGGAAGAAATTTTTAGATTTTCAGATGGCAGCTTCCACTTCACTTTCAGATTCAAAGAGCAATCCTTACCCATTATAGAACCAGTGGGGCTGCGACCATCACGTGGCACAGGGAATTCATACGTGCCCGACAAAATTTCAAGCGCAGAGGTGGAGTCATATAATTCTGCCTCGATTATGAGGGAGAATTTGGCTGGTACAGCCATCACAGATCGCATCAGGTTTAATTTTCCATGCTCAAGAAAATTAGGACGGTTGGCTTCAAAGAGCATCACATAGTAATCATCAGCAGGCTGGTCATAATCATAGCCTTTACCATAATAAGCAAGAACCCTTCCAGCAACTTTTGTTTCTGAAGAAGTTGGTTCAAAATCTATTTCCAGGTCTGCGTCTACTGCATACTTTAATGCAACGTAACACAGCTCTAGAGAGCCATCTTTACCTTCTATGATATTCTTACCGGAACCACCATTGGGTTTGTCTGGAATGTTTATCAACACATTGGTATCACAAACTTCAAACGCTTCATTATCAAAGTATTCCTTGTCCTGCTCAGTCGTTTGAAGCGCACAAGTAGCTTCTAAGTAGTCTTCTAATGTTAAATAGTCAAATTCTTGAGCGAACATCTCCAGCATAGATTGTTTTTCTAAAATAGCAGAATCGTCGAGTTCTAATAATCTTATAGGTTCGCGATCATAATCTTTAGTAAATATCTCCATGTCATCGACCTTGTCAGTGGTAACATAAAGTTTGGCAGCAATTTGAACGACGGAGGTAGAGGAGACCGGAAGTGAACAATAAGGAATATCGTATTGATGATGAAAACCGGCGATTGAGACGTGTACGGGATTACTGAATTCACGGTTGAATAAGTCGAAAGAAACATTCGGTAACAGCGGATCTGGTGAGAAATCAATTGCTGCCTGAATAATCCCAAAGAGCTTAAGGTGGTGAAGAATCTTGTCATATGTAAGATAAATGTTACAAAACTCAAACCGAAAGGGGGGACCTTCACCAAAAATGGACATCCTGTATGTCATGAAAGCAACCAAGTGGATAGATTGATTGTACGTACGTGGTATTGGTAACAACAACTAGAGTTTATACGAGAATTAAATTAGCAAAACATAGTTTCGCATGTGAAACATATTTATACGAGAATTAAATTAGCGTGTTCTGAAAATTAAACTCACGTACAGTTGGTCCTCTGATAGATCTGCAAACGGTGTTAATTTTGGTTTCTTCATTTCCGCCTGCTCGCTTTCTACTTGTGTCAGATAATATTTTGAGTAAACTGCAAAAATCATCCCTGTGGTTTGTAGTTTGTGGCACTAATCATCCCTAGCCGATACTATTGGCACTAATCATCCCTGAGTGGTGAAACGTTCGGCAAAAATCATCCCTAAAGGGATGATTTTTGCAAAACTTTTGTTAAACTTTTAGCAAAAATCATCCCCAATAAGGATGATTTTTGCCAGACATTTGCCACTTAGGGATGATTATTGCCAATAGTATCGGCTAGGGATGATTAGTGCCACAAACTACAAACCACAGGGATGATTTTTGCAGTTTACTCTAATATTTTTGTGGGATTTCCTCCTGCTTGGTTAAAAAACAGTAATAATTAGCCAAAATAAACGGAACCTTAAGCGTACTAACTTCCTCTACGTGTTTAATACTCATTAACCTTAACATAGTTTAGGGTCTAACTAGTCATTATACATAATTATTAGGTCCATACATTTCATATGAAATGACTTAAGCCCTTCACTTCTTCACCGGCCATTGCCACCTGCCAACCCAATCAAACAAAACTACATACACAATTTTTTATACATTTTATAAAATATCTGTTTTTTTAACAAAAATCGATGGTGGGGACGGAACTTAATAGGGACCGAGGGGGTTGCCCCCCACCCAATAAACAAAAAAAAATAACATAACTAACCGAACTGGATGCAGAAAACTGAAAAACCAAACCTAAATCGAAAAATAAACCAAGAAACCAAAACCAAAACCAAAACCAAAAAACCCGTAACCGATTTTTGTGATTTATAAAAACTGAAATTTATGGTTCAGTTGGGTTTTAGCAAAAACACCAAACCGATAATATACATATTATATTGAAAAATCATGTTTCAATTGTTTCTTTAATGTGTAATTAATTTACAACACATAAGTAGTTAACATTTAAAAATTTTGTTGTAATTAGTTTTTGATTGTCATAATAATGTCACTTTACGACACATAAATAATTTCTTCTTTTACAATCAATAGTTTTTTTTTGTCATTATTTTGTTTTTCTTTATTTTGAAACTTCAAAAAGTTATCTATGTTGCATTAGAAATTCGACCACTGAAAGATCAAATCGAGATAAACGAAATAAAAACCGAAAAGCCAAGCAGAATATAAACCAAAAACCGAACGTAGAATAAACCGAAATCAAACGGTTTCTAAAAAGTAAAAACAGAATATTTCCGATTCAGTTTCAGTTTTAACCAAAAACCAAACCAAACTGAACGATGCTCACCCCTACGCGATGAACCCAACAATCGGACAACCGAACGGATTACCCAAAATTCAACAATCCACGTCGGCCCAATAGAGCAAAAAGTTGCTAAAGGCCCATATACAAGGCCCAACCAGATTAAGCGAATATACGAAGGGGGGAATTGCATGTCAAGTTGTCGACTACAATGACCTTGGTCTCCTCCTCCTCGTTTACGCATGGATTATATAGAATGAATAGTTTATAATTTGAAACCAAACTGATGTCATGTCTTTTATTTTTAAGTGATTAGTTGAATATCCTCAAAATCTATCCTTAATCTAATTTTATTTTTATTCTTCTTTGGGCTTATGTTTCTTAAGCTCACTTGTTATGGCTTATTTTCAAAATTTCCGGGCTTATACGCAGTATAAGTTTATTATGAACTTATATATAAGCCGAAAAGTTTAAAAATAAACCACAAAAAATGAGCCTATGAAACATAAGCCCAAAACCAAATAAGCCGTAAGTCGAAACAAACACCCCCATTAAATGTAAACTTGCACCCTAATCTATTTCAACAGAAATACAGTGACAAAATAAAACAAGTTAAGGGTAAGCAAAAACCTTTTAGCAACTAAAAATGAGGTCGATCCATTGGAGCATCAAAACCCAGAAAGTTAGGGTAAAAATAAAGGTTGGTGGGTGTGTTTGGTAGGGGTGAGCAGAAAAAACCGAAAAAACTGAAACCAAACCGAAAAATTTCGGTTCAGTTTCGGTTTTCGTACAATAACCGAACTCAACCCAACCAGTTTTATAATAATATATAATTAATATAATATAAATAAATAAATAATATATCTAGTTTTTAAATTCATATGTATTTTGTGTGTGGAATTATTATAATATATATAGATATAAATATATATATACATATAAATATATATATACATATAAATATATATATACATATATATATATATATATATATATATATATATATATATATGATAAAGATCAAATAAAAAGACAAATATTCATGAGAAGGATAAAAAGATTTATTTTTTTTTAAAAGTTTTTAAAAAATTCTGAAAAAATTCCACAAGATCTTGTATGTTGGTGCATGAAAAAGTTGTAAAGAAAGTTTTCTAAAAGTGGATAGTTTTGCCGAAAAAAAATTATGAAAAAAAACGTTTGTGCATTAAATCGGTTTTTTGTGCATCAAAAATTCGTTTTTGTACCCAACTTCTTTTGACTTTTTGCATCAAAATTTTATTGCGCATCAAACTATAACAAGTCGGAAAATTTGTGCATCAAAATTTTTTTGTGCATCAAAATTTCTTTTTTTGCGTATTAAAAAAACGTATAAAAACTCAAAATTAGAAAAACTTCTTTTACAAAAGGTTTTAAATGCACAAACAAACCTGATTTTTTGGACTTTTCGGAACTTTTTTTTAAAAAGTTTTTCCTTTTATCCTAACCGAACTGAACCAGTTTTATAATAATATATAATTAATATAATATAAATAAATAAATAATAAATCCAATTTTAAATTAATATTTATTTTGTAGGTGGAATTATAATACATATATATCTTAATGTTTATATATGTGTTTGTCATGTACGTGTATTTACTTGACAATATATATCGTCACATATATGACAATGATCACACTATGTGTATTTTCAATTGCATGTGTGTGTGTGTCGTTTATGTGTGTATAATTGTAAAAATTTGGGTAAACATTATTAGGCTCATATTGACAACAAAAAATAAAAAAATAACCAATTTTCTACGTAAAACAAGTTTATAAATATAAATTAGCCACAACCAAATATAAACGGTTTGAAACCGAAAAAACCGAACCGCAAAAAACCGAGCGGTTTCGGTTTTTGGTTTTATAAAAACCGAAGATTTCAGTTTGGTTTCGGTTTTAGCCAAAAACCGACCCAAACCGAACCGTGAACACCCCTAGTGTTTGGAGAAAAACACTTTTTATTTCATTTTTACTTTTTTGCCCCTTCATGTTTGGGTTTTGTGTTTCTTTAATCATCACAACAAAATACATGTAGTATGAATTTGCTTTATTACTGTAAAATTTAAAAACACGAGTCGAATTTTGGCAAGGCTCGATCCACCGGATTATATTATGTTCGGCTTGATATTTTGACGAGCCTTTACGAGGGAAGCTCGACCTCGGTTCAAGAGAACAGTCTAACTTTGGCTCGAAAAGCTTTATATATTTGTAATGATTTGTTTTTGAAGTTTTTTTTTTTTTGGAACGGCGGCTTTCATTAGAAACTAGCAAAAGCTAGAAAGAAATTACATATGATCTATGATAGTAATAGGATTTTGTAACCAATCTAACCAACTAACCTTACACTTAGGATTTCTAGAAGAAAACCATAAGAAAGATTGGGAAACAATAAAATCCCAAAGAGAAGCCTTCTCTGAATCAAACTCGGTTCGAAAAATATTTTTACGCCTAGTGACTTGGTGTGTTTACATTAATCAACAAAATGTGTAAATTGGCGGGAACACCCTGAACCTGGTGCCTTTTAGCACAAAGCATTGTCCACCTCACAAAAAAATAGTTTTGACAACTCTCTTGGCCTGAGGACCATCAACGGGAGTGAGTACGAGCCGAGACTCGAACTCATGACCTTTTATCCGCAAAATATCTCTAATGGGCCCTTATAAAAAGTATAGCTCCATTAGCAAAAGCACGGGTCATGTCACGATGGATCATGTGCTTTCGAGCGTATTTTTGGGCTCTCGAATTACTCGTCAAAAGCTTTGACTTATTTACCTTTTTGGCTACTCGTTTACACAACAGAAACTCGTCCTTGAGTTGCTCATTTATCTTTTTGCTAGTTGCCTAATACTCTCAACATGTTCGTGTTGTGTTAACACGTTAACTTTTTTTGTATGTTGCATAAATCTAGCACGTTCACTATGTGTTGTTTGTATATGTGACCGTCATAATAGAGCCGCTAGAAACATGTTCCTAGCGGCCTCTTTATTGTCAAGCATACTAAAAGACTTAAAAATACTCAAACCTCACAAACGAA